>CAMZMU010000104.1:25947075-26033136 GCA_947311845.1 Poa pratensis
AATTAGCCTATCATTACTTGTTAATTTTGACGGCTAATCCATGCATAATCCACGCATTCACGCAAGTCTCTGGCCATGCATAGTTTATGGATATGGGCCTTGGTTTATTTACTTAATGCATCATTAGGCAACGCCGCCGGTAATTCCATGCATGCACATAGAGGGCTGCATATACATATTTTGTCACATATAACTCAATAGCATTTAATTTAACTAGCTCACAAATATCTTGTTCCAATGGCTAGTAAAGATTTTTTTTATATCCGGTCAAATTCCTTTGAAATAAATTACCATTTATTTTAATATAATAACTTGACTATATTTCTAAGCTTGCTCGGACAATGTTGATGATTCGTCAAGCGATTGCATTTTTTCTTTGAATACTTATAGCGATGTTGAGAATTTAGGTCAATATCGGACCAAAATCGCCAATGATGGTGCTATAAATAAATTCTTTTTGGTTTATTTGTTTATATTTTTTTAACCACACAAAGTTCTTTTTTTGAATTTATTTAATTATTTTATTAAATTTCATGATAGTTAATCTTTTTCATAATCTGAGACAAAATCGGTGTCAACATGCTGCTTGATTCTTTAGCCCAAAACAAAGAATCGTATCAAACATTTGAAAATCCAACCAAGCTCTCCATTTGTGTTGCAAAAGTCATTCTTTGATATAGTTAGCTCTCCACCCAATCCCTACAAACAGTTTTCAAACAACCAGACATCTAATTATTGAAATATGTAAAAGACATGAAGCGTAATAATTATTTTACCCAATTTTGGAATTTCCTTTTCTGATTAAAGGTAAATACAATGAACAAGCCTCTGGTTCTGAAATGGGCAATATGGTTGTATTCAGTTTATACAGAGTGTAATATTTGGCTATCAATCCTCTATTGAGTGGGATGCCCACCAAGCTAGATGAAGTGCATGTGTTTAGTTACTTCTATCAATCCCATAGGAAGTACAGTACTTCTGAAGAGCGTTAGAAGACCTACAACATAATGATTTTCTAGAATATGTTGAAAGATTGACTTCGGATAAATTGCTATATTATGTAGGAAGTATGCCTCAAAATTTCTGCAATCTTTGTACTTATTGTTTTTGCAAGGTTAACCAATATTTATGTTAATGGTGCAGGTTATTCCCCTTTTATAAGGTGCACTGGACCCTGGCGTTGTAATTTATTTGAAAAATATAAGGTTACCCTGCTCTTTCAGGTACTTAACATTCTTTTCAGATAACAATGAAAATACAATTTGGGTCCAATGGACATTAAGAGGAAAAATGCAAGAGACATACGCAAATATGTTGGCTGTAGAAAAGGAGGAAAAACTCATAGGAGGTGATCTGCAGGCGGATCAAGCAATGAGCATACAAACATACCCCAGGATAGGATAGATATATGGTTGTCAGGACAACTAGTCATTTTTAAGTTAATCATTATAGAAGAGGTAGTGCAGCTTGGTTAAATACAAGGCATGCTTGTGGTAGCACATGATAATTTAAGTGTAGAAAGGCGGCTTAACATGGACATAAGGTCGATGTATACAATATTGCTGCTGGACAATCATGGCTACCCTCGTCTTTTTTTTAAATGGTTACCCACATCTATATTGTATATTGAATATTAGCTTTGTTTCTTCATCCTTATTAATCATATACTACAATTAAAGTGTGCAAAAATCATGGTTACATCATTTGCGTGATTGTGAAAATACTATTTTTTGGTTTTTACCATTTCTATCTTGACAGTTTCTGTGACTGTTTCCTATGTCTTGACGTTCGTCTGTGGAGTGGTTTCAGTAAACCATCACTCCTTGAAATGGATTGTCCTACCATGGGCAAAGAGCAGAAGCAAGTTCTGACTGCTGCTCATGCTCCAGACCAATTGTCGCAGCCCTGTAAGAAATTTCACAGGCAATGGTGATTCTTGCAAGATCAGACATAAAACCATGTGTTATTGTTATATCATCGTTTCGTTTTTTTCATGTGTATCCTTGAAATGATGCCGTGGCGTTAGCGGGCATTATACTAGTGGTCAGAAGTGCCTGCTTGGAGTAGTTGTTTAAGGCGTTTTTAGTTTTGTTTTGGCTTTAAAAATACACTTTCAAATGTCTTTTTTAAGACAAGAAATAATAATGATCTTTATACAACAGGCACTACTAATGGGCCGCGGGCAATGGCGGGGCGAATCAACGGCCAGGATAGACCGTTGCACGCGCATATACATGCGGCGCTGCTTTTCCCGTCCGCAGACCCGCACCCACCCACCCATCCGCTCTTCTTCTTCTTCTTCCGCACCCCTCCCTACCCTACGGCGAATCACCGCTCGGCCTGTTCCCACCCCAGACGAGCAAATCCACTTCTTCTCCCCTTCCCAAATCTATTCTCCCAAAGTACCTCAACCGAATCGAGTTTCCTTTAGCCAAATCGTGACCCAAGCAGCCAGATCGGCGAATCCATGGCGGCCGCCGCCGCTTGTGGAGCTCCTATTTGCGCGGTGCCACCTGTGGACGCTGGGCGCGTGCTGCTGAAGGTCGCCGTCTAGTCGGACCGGGCTGTGCGTCTGCTGGGTACGCCGTTGGTTCTTGTCTGGGTCGCAGCCATGGTTTGTTGCCTTTTTATTCGATTTATTTATTTATTAGAGTTCTTTTTTCGATTCGATTTTTGGATGTTTGGCCGGCGCTACTATTATCCTTTGCAGGCTGTTCAGATTTAACTCTCCACCGCTTTTATATTCATATATATTATAATTATTATCCTTTGCAGGCTGTACGGATCTAAGTCTCCGCCGTATATATATATATATAAGTAAACTTATATGAATCGAGCGAGGGGCATATGGACTCCGAAGGGAACGCAGAGAACATTTTTTTATAAATACAAGGTATAGATATGTTCGAATCTGATTATGATACCGATTCCGAGTCCGATTCTTGTGCTTGCGCTTGTATTCTGACTGCTTATTTACTTGTGGACGCGCAGGGCAGGGTAGACCAGATTGAAGGAGGCAGACTGGATTAATAAGGGCGGATATATGAGCCAGCCTGGATAGAGCAGATTGAAGGCAGTCTGGATTAATAAGGACGGAATATATGAACCAGGCTGGATAGAGCAGATTGAAGGCAATCTGGATTAATAAGGGCGGATATAGCCAATCTGGATTAATAAGGAAGGAATATATGAACCAGCCTGGATAGAGCAGATTGAAGCAGTCTTCTGGATTAATAAGGACAGATATATGAACCAGCCGATCTCCAAACGACGTCGTGTAGTGGCGCCGGACATCGGCAGTGGCAGCATGATTCCAGATGAGGTGCTGCTGTTGGGGATCATCGTGCGCCTTCCTGTGGAGTCCCTTTTGCGCTTCAAATCCGTCTGCAAGGCGTGGTGCGCCACCATATCCAGCCCTCATTTCGTCCGCTTGCACTTGGAGCTTGCAAGAGCTAGGTCATCATCCATGGTCCTAGTGCCTCGGAAGTACCTGCCGAAACCGACGAAGGTGGCCTCTTGTTTCGTGCACATCTACAACTTCCAGCCAGCAGTGCAGAGCAAGGTCGCCAAGCTCATTATGATGAACAAGCCTCGTCCCCATGGCATCCCACGATTCACCATCCCCCTACACTGCGACGGACTGGTTCTGATCCCCAGCGTCACAGGGCACATATTCGTGTGCAACCCGGCCACCAAGGAGTTTGTTGAGTTGCCGCCGGGCACCCGTAATGTGTCGTTGGACCAAAGGGTCGCCTTTGGCTTCGATCCTTCCAGTGGTACCTATAAGGTGGCTAGGCACTTCTTGCGCTCATACAGTGAAGGACAATTACGTACAGAATATGACGTTGGACATGAGGTTTTGACGTTTGGCGATGGCATAGAGACGTTGGAATGGAAAGCCACCATTGATCCACCTTACCCTATCAAGGCCAGGACTCCTATTTGCTTGCCAGGATTCTTCTATTGGAGTGCGGTCCAGTCCGTGGCTGACCCTGACCAGGGTAAGCTCAACACGGATGTTATCCTTCGATTCAGCATGCGTGATGATACATTCACTGTGCACCCGAATCCTCCATGCAGGAGCTGCCTAAGTCCCAATGACCTTATGTGTGAGCTAGGTGGCAAGCTGTGCTATGTCCACTCCCCCTCCCCGTGCGAAGTCTCCATTTGGTTAGCACAAGATGGACAAAACATAATAACATGGTCACTACGTTGTCGTGTCAATCTGCCCATACGAAGGATTCTTCGTGTTTATGCTTGTGCTTCAACTGATCAAGGCACGGTATTCCTCTCCGTGGATGCCCGGCATCTTTTCAAGTGCAACCTCCATGATGGCTCTCTTGAAATAGTAGTCAGTATGCCATATGGCTTGTCGTATGATCATGGGGAAGGGGTAAACTTCGTCTTTGGTTCACTCCCTTTTTCGCATTACATGGTGCCATATGTGGAATCGTTGCTGCGTATTGGACCATGCTAGCCAGATGACTGTATGTTATTAATACCAATAAAAGAAAGGGCATGTTTGAATGCGTCTTGTATGTTATCAATAGATGTGGATGTGTTGTAAGCTCTTTGTAACAAAATTACTATTCCCTTTTTTTTACAAACAACAATTAATTCATATATGTGTCTCTCTCTCTCTCTCTCTCTCTCTCTCAATGTTAACACGAGCAACGTTGTAGCACCTGATTCACCGGATGTGTTGTCTGATGCGGAATCAGTAGTCCAAGTGGATGCCACTTTTGGAGTGGGATGTGCAGCACCTCGAAAATCATGGAGTATATCATTCAATGTGAAAAAATGTACTGTGTATTTCAAAGACATAATTAGTCTGTACCATGTAATATATTCATGCTTTCTTATGCAGAGATCATCCTTCGCACCGGGTTGTGGCTACATTACTTTGAGGGCAGTGGCGGAGCTTGGACCTAAACCCAGCAGGGGGCAATCATTAAAGAACAAGGCTAATCTTTAGTTTTTTATGAAGCCAAAATGGCTGCAACTAATGAATTTTACACAAGTTTAGGGGTGGCCATGGCCCCTATTGGCATGTGAGATGCTCGGCCACTGTTTGAGGGTAGGGTCTACAACACCACAAAAAGCATGGAGTGTACTCCCTCCGTTCCAAAGTAAGTCATTCTAAGAATTCTCTCCAAAGCATTTCAAGTTTGACCAAATATTATAGAGAAAATTATAAAGATTTTTGACATCAAATAGGTATACTATGAAAATTTAATTGATGAAGAATCGAATGGTACTTAGTTGACATGATAAATGTTATTATCTTATCATATAAATTTGTTCAAAGTTGAGATGTTTTGACTCTCCAAGATTCTTGGAATGACTAATTTGGGACGGAGGGAGTACTTTTTTTAGTAAGAAACTTTCCGTTGTTGCTATGTAAAAAAAAAATGCATGATCTCTACCAGCAATCATTCATGTTTACGCAATAATGTTGTTTTCATGCAGGGTTCATCTTACACAGTCCTTGAAGCCAGCAGTTGGCATGACATTTGAGGATATTGAATCAGCCAGAGAGTTCTACAAAGCCTATGCACATGTTGGGTTTACAGTACGTGTCGGTCAGCACAAAGCAAAGAACGGATTGCTGATAAATAAGTGTTTCTATTGCTCGAGGGAAGGGTACCGTAAGGATAAAGATGACACACAATCTGAACCTATGCCTGGCAATGATTGCTATCAAATTGACAAAGGAAAGCATGTACATCATAACCACTTTTGTAGAACAGCACACATGCACCTGTCTCACCTAATAAACATCATCTCGTAAGATCAAATAGAGAAGTTGGTGAAAAGGTGAATAAAACATTGTTCAATTTCCACAGGGCTGCATTGGCACATCAGATGCATACTGTTTCCTTCGTGTCGGCCTTGGTGGGTTTGAGAATGTTGGGTGCACATTGGAAGGACCTACAGAATTACCACGGGAAGCAAAGGTGCTAGGTAAATCTAACGCTCAAGTATCATCTAACTGCATTTATGGAATAAAATGCATCACCAACTTGGTTGAGTAAAAGTCAGATGAAAGTTACCCATAGGTAATATTTCTTCATGGCAATGCAGGGCTCGAGTAGTCGAGTGTGTCTTTTAACATAATATGGACAAATTATTCGTTCACAACGTAATTTTCATCCATTCAGCTCCCACCCAACTTAAGTGGGGAAAGAATCGAAGGGTTCAGGCTACTGAATCTATGACACACAGATACTTATATAAAAATGAAACTTTATTAAGAATTGAGAAGATTAATGGAACTGTAACTAAAGAACATTTTTTTGTTTAGATTAGAATATTTCACTTATTACATTAGTCCCATGGATTTCTGTCACTTATTACTATTGAACAGTACTGCATGTTCACTTCAGACTAATTCTCAAAGTCCTTCGTGCTGCAGATTCAGGCACTCACTTAGCAATGTGATCGGTAGTGCAGATCGATACCCTTTCTTCAGACAACTTGTGGAGCAATGTAGTGTTTGTTCCAAAAGTTATCTAAGCCTGCAATCACTTAATAGTCACTTGTCAAATTTTGGAAGTACATGGTGTTGCTGAATAGAGAGAATAAATACCTATATAATTCAGAGTCACAACTGACGATGTAATATTGTGTTAGTTACTGACCAATTTTTCTATCCTTTCTCGTGACAACAACCTGCATCATACATGGCTGCTATGCTCTGTAGTGTTTAAAAAATGGTAGGAGGATGCCCCAAAAAAGAATATATTGATATTAGTTTAAAAAATTGGTATTTTTTTTTTCACCTATTGTGGAAAACAAATATATGTTTGGAGAAATCATAGGTCTATCTATCTGCTGTAAGTTCCATTTGTTTAAGAAATTTCTAACTACCTGTAGTGAACTAATCCAAGCCATGGTCACTTACTGACGATTTGACCTACATGGAGAAACGCAAACAAATTTCAACCGTAGCAAAATCCAAAGAAGAAACATCTTTCAAGCAAATGCGACTCCACTTGCACGACCTCCAAGTTGTAACCCCGAACTCAAATCAACACATAATCCTCAATAAAAGTAGATCTAGAGTATTCTCGGCCCCTTTGATTTGAACTGGAGTGGGTGAGCAATCATCGCCCAGATCGGAGCTAGTTCTCTCGGCGAGGCAGCCAGAGGCAGACTTGAAAATTGTAGTGATAGTTCGTTTTTCAGCCTATGCGTAGGGTACTCCACAGCCCATGTTCGATGAAATGCTCCAATGGCTGCATTTGCAAGTCGGTAGTGGGTCTCCACTGCGAATCGTAGACGAGACACATAACTCATAGAGACACACTTGTCTATCGTGTGTACAGTGTTTCCAGTACACACGTGCAGAACGGAACCACAATACAAAAAACTGATGCCAAAAGGACTATGGATTGACCGAGACGAACGCCAAAAATGCTATGCCATGTTATCACCTCACCGTACAGAGTAAGCTCTAAATACGTCTCTACTCTCTAGTAATAAATACAATCGTACAGATACACTGGAGGTTTAGTAAACAGACTCAAGACACCTACAAGTGGTATATCAGCATAACCAAAGACAGCTTTCAGTTAGCCACAACTCTGGCAAGAATCAAACATGAACGGAACGAGGATGTGCTCAGCAAGATATCCAAAGTGCGAACGATTCCTGGACGAGGGATGCCAGGCTTGAAGACTGCCATGTGGACGAGCCACGGAAACACCATGCTATCTGGCATACTAAAGTCTTTCACTCTTCATGGTACTCTGGGTTCTTCTTCAGAATCACAAAGCCCTCTAATACCGGCGTCAGCGGAATGTATCTGAACAACACAAGCAAACAGTGATTAGCGTTTCCTTGGAGGAACATATGCACATCGACCATTCTGAATGCAGCTTACTTTTCAGTTGCTAGCTCAGCTCTCTCCCCTGCTGCAAGCAAGCCCGGTGTGGAGTGTGTCTGAAAGCCAGTAATTGTCTTGGGCCTTCCTGCCTGACCAACCACGTCGACGGCTTGCCCAACGCGGACAGGTACTGAGAGAGGCTTCAGATCCTCATCCACAGTTAAAAGCATCCTGGGCTGTATATGAGCGAAAAGAAGAAAGAAATATGTTCAGACATAGTATCCAACAGTTGTCTACCCAAATCCATAGGAGTGGTGGCGATGACTAACAAACACACCTGCATTGCCAGGACAATAATGTAAAGGATGTAGTGATATTTCCCTAGGATGGTGGACTTCATATCATGCAGAACAGTTACAAGCCCTCCAAGTGCCATTCTGGAAAACAGAAAAAAAAATGAAACACAGTTCGGTGGCAATCAGAGGTGAAATGGGTGCTAAGAGATCGACACTCACGGGGAAAGAAGAAATCTGTCAGAATGGTATGGAGAAAGGGTCAACAAGCCCTTTCCAAGGTGAACAAGGCCCTGAGCAATTCTTACCTGATGAACACAATAAAATTAATCAATGCATGAAAACTTAAGCCCAAGGAACCATTCATGAAGGATGCCAAATGATCATTATGGATCTATACTTACACAAAACAGATGAGCAGCTTCTTTGTAGTAATAACTTGAAAGATTGCGAAGCATGCCAGCTATTCTGGCATTGTTTGTGCCAGCACCAATCAAACCCAATGAGATAATTGCAGCCTGAAGAAATTCAATAACCACCAGATATATAAGATAAAGGATAACAAAAGAAAAGGCTATGTAAAAAATTGATAAATACATACCATTGATACATCGGCGTCTGCATCATGACTCAATCTGCTCAGTGTGTCCATAACATTTACCTGAGAAGGCAAGTATTAGAAATGCAATCAGAATGCCTGATGGCATATGTTTTTCAACTATATGGAACATGTTCAAATGAATGTTCAACATTCAAATTACACGAAGAATACACAAGCAACTGCCAAAACAGAGTATTTTTAGAGGTTTGAAAGAAGAATACACAAGAAACTGCCAAACTTGGGTTGTGAAATCAGAATCTCCAAAGTTTTTGGCATAGATATATGATGTAGATCACGATTTGGTTCACAACACACTTCCTATGACTCCAAATCTAGGTCATTTTAGGATTCTAATTGGTCAAACATTTTAACTTGACCCATCAATTATATATGAAAAGTTGTTACAAGGTCCATACTTTCACCATACATAATCTTGAGTATTTAAAATATACTTCTGAAAGAAATGTAAGTTAAGGAGCTGGAGGGAGTACAAATTGCAGCGAACATGACTTGGCCGCGCTTTTTAATAACGCCGGCACCATGCAAAATTATCCGTGTGGTAGAATCTATTCATAGAAAAGTGCTACAGTTAAACTAGCTTGCTATGATATGATTTATTTATAGAATGCAAGCAGGCCTGCCAGAGAGCCCGCAAATAGGCTTAATTTTTACAGGGTTCTGAACCCCACAAAAATTAAGGTTATTGCAGCCTCACGGACAGGACTGCTTGCATCCCCATCATTATAATATGGCACTGAATAAACCTTGATGGTTTCTGTGTCCAACAGTATTATTAAATAGTCCTGTATTATGGGACAATTAGCTTATATAGACTAAACTTTTGGTAGATTGGTTTCAAGGTCAACAATTTTCCCCTAAAAAGCAGTTATCTAGACGGCAAGCACACATGTGGTCCTGGTGCAAGTGCATCAAATAGTTAGCACTATCATGCAGTAATACCATTCAGATGGTCTCATTAGAGAGACATTTCTTAGACAAAAAAAAACATAATTTGGGCGATATACCAACTAGGACAGAAAATTCCCGATGGGGCATAAAGTTTAAAGTTCTTAAAACTACACTGGTCAGGCATTGTTTCCAGCAGGAAATTTCATATATCGGAGATTTAGTTTGTACAAGACAAATTTATCCACATACCTTGGGATTAGATATGCAGAGTATACCAAGAGCAACAGGAACTGCCCGTCTTATATTCTGCTCGCCGTACTGCAGAAGACGCTCAAGTGAACGTACAGCCATTTCAGCTCCTAATTCTTCAGCCATAGCAATAAGAGCAATTCCAAGGACAGCTGGCCCTTGGTGTGTTTCGCCTTTCTCAAGATGCTGTGAGCATATGCCAAGAAGTTTCTGAACCTGCAAACAGAGTTGATAACATTTATATTCAACCAAACATCTTAAACGTCTTAAAAATCTAAAAACGTCTTAAAAATCTGAATCTGCTAGAAAACTTTCCATTGAAGGATAATATCAAATACCTTGAGCACATTTCCTGTCCCGGCATATGCCAGTGACATAAGTGTTACATCACAATACTTCCCTATCTTCTCATCAAATGTTTTAGAGACCTCTGCGGTAGCCTCCACACTATCCTGAAATAGGAATTAATTATCAGTGATAGCTAAGCACATTTTTGAAAATCACTAGAGTGATATGTAAAATAGCAGGTGCATAGATCTACTCCATCCTGGAATATAATGTGTCCTAGAGATTCTAAGACAGATTAAGAAAAGAATACAAAAGACATTTGTACCCTCACTTATATTTCATAATCAATTTAATTCCTGCATGTATAAACACTGTCATCTGCGTGATTAAAGGATGACTGATTGATAACGGGCAAGTAATAATATGTCAACTACCAAATTTGTACACCTATTTGATGCAAAATTGTCCTTTACCCCTCGCACAAGGTAAACAGAAGAGGTAGTAGCAATCAGCAACATAAGGGTAGGTAATTAATAATGACCAATTAATCAGTTTAAAATGACCAAAATGGGTAGATACTTGAAATGAAAAGCAACAAATAGTACTCTGGATGGATATGCTAAGCCTAGCAGCACTTTATTACTTCAATTACTCAACAAAGCTGCAAACTTTGAAATCCAAACCATATCTACAGGATGCTTAGAATTACCAGTTTTCCAAGATATAGAAGGCCAAGCGCAACAGGAAGCAACCGTATAATGGGTTCTGCCAACTCAGCTTCACTGCGCTCCATCAAAGCAAATATAATAGACTGTGCAATCTCTTGATTGCAAGAACCAACAAACACCAATCCCAAGGCAATGGCTGAGAATACCAGTACCTCAAGAGGTGATTGGGAGTCTCCCAACACAGCAGATAGATGCATTTTAAGCTGAAAATTAAAAACGGCATTGATAAGAAAGATAACACCAAATTATGAGGCAGCGAGACACAAATAGCACTAGTTCCCACCTCTTCTTTCTGGGAACCAGCATATGCAATTCCAAGACCCAATATTGCTCCAATACGAATGTTTGAGTCGTCCTTGCCAATATACTCCATGAGAATAGCAAACGCCTGGCAGAAAGGTTAGCATATTAGGAACAAAAGAAGATGCAGGGGGGAGGGGCCGAGAGTAGCTAACAAAGTGGAGCACTTACAGGATCACAATCACTCTTCACCCCGCAAGTGACAATTCCAATACCTAGCAAAGCTCCAGCAACAACATGAGTATCGTTGCTATGCAAGTACTTGTCAAGCTGAGCGAGCCCGGAATCAGTATCCCACAGGAGAATCATTCCCTGCCAAAAAAAAACACTAATTATTCATTGGATAGTTCTAATAAAACCCTATATTGCAGTTAGAAAAATAAAGAATACTGTAATTATACCAGACTAGCTGCTGCACTGGCTTTTCCATGTTCCTTGTTCTTGAATAACCATTTTCCGGAAGACCCGCTGCTGGATGAATCAGATGGAGCGGTCATCAACTTGTCCTGCACAAAGTAATTAAAAAAACATAGATGAACTCTTTTTTCACAAATATTGCTAGTAACAGTTGTCTCAAAAGCTAACCTGGCCAAACCCAGCATTCACGAATGCATTTACAAATGTTGCAGCTAAATTCTGTCTTGCAGAATCAAGACTGGAGCTGGCACCACGACCATCAATCAAATGGACCTACATATTGTAAAACACAACCACAATTATTATAGAGGATTTAATTGTGACATTACAATATGGTAAGCAGTAAAATATACATTACCTTGTATATATCCTCTGGGGATTTAGGCTCCATGACCTCAATATCGCGAGCAAGAGTAAGATATCCCTCACTCAACTTAGTATTATTTACTATTTCTTGCAAAACCTCCTTGTCATTGTCATCAGCAGCGATCTCATCATCAATCTCCGTAACCAAACCCTTCAGAAGACAGATGATTGTTAAAAAAGGGGGGAAACAATTTTATAGGATGTATAAGATGTATCTCAGGATTGTGTGCATGAATAAACACATAGTCCCAGTCACATGAACACACACAGCAGATACACATGTAAAGGAAAATGGGGCGTGGGCATACATGGCGTGCGATGAGATATGAGAATTGTTTCTTGAGCAGAAGATCATCAGTTGCTGTGTAGACCTGCTTCACATACTGCGGGGACTACAGACATTAATATGTAAGTTGTATTTGCTTCTAAAATAAAGAAGTAAGGCATGTAACTTTTGATAATCAAGTACTCACTTTCTCAAGTTGCAGAGCAATTCTCAAAGCACTTGCAAGGTCTCCAAACTTCATGTAGATGGTATATGCTATGTCAAGTGCCAAACTATCATCAGGGGGAGGGAGAAATCTGCAAGTTTAATGTTCGCACACAGAAGCATTAGTTTAATCAGAGACATTCAGCTATACTTGAGTTCCCAATCTAGTTCCACAAAAGAGAGAGCAGAAGTAAATATCACAGTAATAAGTGATACAGAAATGCAAACTTACTTGGACGAACACATAAGTATCTACATCGTTGTCGTCCTTCGGCTTATGCCATTCTGCAATGGTGATCGGGATCGTGTCCCTAACAAGAACTCCAGCTTGATTTATAAATTTACGACGGTTCTCTATGGGTTCCAGCGGTTTGCCATCATCACCAACTTTCTCGATGGGTAACCTTGGACCCTCGCCCGACATCCTTTTCGTCGGGCCTCGAGGACCTTGCCTTTTAGCAGATTGGCTCGATCCGGAGGGCTAAAAGAAAAATGATTAGTTAATAAGTGCAATACAAATCAATTAATGCATCTAGTGATCGACAGAGCTTTAATATATATATATACCTCGCCAGAGTTTGTTAAGGGTACTTCGTCGGCTCTGCAAATTTCTTCTAGCTCAACTCTCTCACCGGAGTCGTTCAGAAATTGTGAGCTAAAATCGTCATCTTCTCCACCGGCATCTTCTCCACCGGCATCTTCTCCATGGGCACTCTCATATATAATCTGATAGATACGGTCTTCACCCTCCTCGTCTCTGCCGGGGGCGTCCATAGCTCAATGTCCCTGCAATCAATTATATATGCTTTCAATTTTGATAACTTCAAAAATATGCATACAAATCAAAAATATGTTATAACTTGTACCAATAACTTCGGGCGAGCAACGGATGGAGGCACGGTGGCTCCACTCGATCTGTGGCAGTAAAGGTGGATTCCGGCGACGGCGAGCACGGACGGACGCGACGGCGTGCACGGGGGAAGAAGAGGGCGTAAAAGAGATGGGACGACGGTTACGCTGTATGAAGAAAGGGAATACGACCTTTAGTCTCGGGAAAATCAACATCTCCAAATTCTGAGTATTTTAACAACAATTGATACAATGGATACAACAATTGATACAATGGATACAATAACAATTGACACCGGGATTTTCTCTAAGATTGATCGACAATGGATACAATAACAATCGACAATGGATACAATTAGTTGATACAATGGATACAACAATTGATACAATAACAATCGACAATGGATACAAGTGATACAATGGATAAAACAATTGATATAAAGGGGAAAATTTCCTCTAAGATTTTCCTAAATTTCTATGTCAAACTAACATTGCCTAAATTTTTACAAAACTACATTTAGAAAGTACAAAACTACAATTAGAATTTTTACAAAAGCCTACAAAGCCTAAATTTTTATAGTTAGAAATGTTTACAAAACTACAATTCGAATTTTTACAAAGCCTACAAAGCCTAAATTTTTACAAAACTACAATTAGAAACTACAAAACTACAATTAGAATTTTTACAAAAATCCTACAAAGCCTAAATTTTTATAGTTAGAAATGTTTACAAAACTACAATTAGAATTTTTACAAAGCCTACAAAGCCTAAATTTTTACAAAACTACAATTAGAATCTACAAAACTACAAGTGAAACTACAAAGCCCGTGGCCGTGGCCTCCACACGCGCCACCACGCCGCCATGCCTCCTCCTTCGGCGGTCGCAACCAAATCAATCCGCGGCGGCGGGCGGGGAGGGAGGAGGTGAGGAGCGAGGACAGGGGGAGGGAGGAGGCGAGAGCTCACCCTCGACACGTGTGTGTGCGCTCGGCGGGAACGGAGGAGGTCGAGGACGGCGGCAATGGCGGCGGAGCTGCGACCGGAGAGGAAGAAGACGAGGACGCCACGCCGGTGAGAGGCCGGGCAAGCGGGCACGCGCGGCCGGGGAGAGGGAACGGCAGCCTGGCAGCGTCTCTCCTTCTTCTCGGGCGTGGGCGTCGGGGGAACTGATCGAATCTGGACGAAAGGGGAACGACGGCGACGGTTATATACCCCAGGCCTTTAGTACCGGTTGGTGGTTCCAACCGGTACTAAAGGTATTTTTGGGCAGGCCGTGAATTAAACGCGCCAAGCCCACCTTTAGTACCGGTTGGAACCACCAACGAGTACTAAAGGGGCTTTTGAATTTTCTATTTTCTATTTTCTGATTTCTTTTATTCTATTGATTTAATTGTCCAAATTTGAAAAACTTTATATCAAACTTAAGCCCTGGACATGTAGAATCTTTTGGTACTGGTTATTTTCAAATTTGACTATGTTCTCCTTGAATCCAATCTTCATCCTACTCCGGGTATTTGGAGCGTAAAATATTCATGTATTCCTCGATATACAGAGCCACCAAGCTGGAATTATGTAGAACTGTGTAGTGTGCTTGAGTGAAAGAATGCCCTTCCATACTTATTATTGCTTTCTTTCCTAGCGTGCCTTTTCCACGCAGTCTCCCCTCATGGCGTGATTGAGGAACATTGATCGGCTTAAGGTCAGGCATAAAGTCAACATAAAAATCAATGACCTCCTCTGTTCCATAGCCCTTGGAGATGCTTCCAACTGGCCTAGCACGGTTATGAACGTATTTCTTTAAGACTCCCATGAACCTCTCAATGGGGAACATATTGTGTAGAAATACAGGACCGAGAATGGAAATCTCTTCGACTAGGTGAACTATGAGGTGCGTCATAATATTGAAGAAGGATGGTGGGAACACCAACTCGAAGCTGACAAGACATTGGACCACATCCTTATGTAAACTTGGTAGATTTACTGGATCGATTACCTTCTAAGAAATTGCATTGAGGAATGCACATAGCTTCACAATGGGTACTCGGACATTTTCCGGTAGAAGCCCCCTCAATGCAACCGGAAGTAATTGTGTCATAATCACGTGGCAGTCATGAGACTTTAGGTTTTGGAACTTTTTCTCTGCCATGTTTATTATTCCCTTTATATTCGACGAGAAGCCAGACGGGACCTTGATACTGCTCAGGACTTCAAAAATGATTTCCTTCTCTTCTCTGGTAAGAACGTAGCTGGCAGGACCTTAATACTTCTCTGGATGCAGGCTGTCTCGTTCGTTCATACGTTGGTGGTCCTGCCATGATTCCGGTGTATCTTTCGTCTTCCCATACACGGCCAAGAAGTTTACCAGGTTCACGCAAAGATTTTTCGTCACATGCATCACGTCGATTACAGAGTGAACCTCTAGGATTTTCCAATAGGGTAGTTCCCAAAATATAGATTTCTTCTTCCACATGGGTATGTGTCCGTCAGCGTCATTCGGAACAGATTGTCCGCCAGGACCCTTTCCAAAGATTACTTTTAAATCCTTGACCATATCGTATATATCATCACCAGTAGGGCGGGTAGGCTTCGTCTGGTGATCTGCCTCAACTTTGAAATGCTTGCATTTCTTTCTTAAGGGATGCTTGTTTGGAAGAAATCGACGATGCCCCGGGTACACATTCTTATTACCTAAATATATACTTGCAGTCCCACCTAAACAGTGCGTGCATGCATTGTATCCCTTGTTTGACTGTCCTGAAATGTTACTAAGAGCAGACCAATCATTGATGGTTACAAACAACAACGCTCGTAGGTCAAATTCCTTTTGTTCGTGCTCATCCCACACACGTACACCTTCTTCACGCCACAACTATAAAAGTTCTTCAACCAATGGCCTCAGGTACACATCAATGTCGTTGCCGGGTGGCTTCGGGCCTTGGATGAGCACTGGCATTATAATAAACTTCCACTTCATGCACAACCAAGGAGGAAGGTTATAGATACGTAGAGTCACAGGCCAGGTGCTATGACTGGAGCTCTGCTCCCCAAAAGGATTAAAGTCATCTGTACTTAGACCAAATCTTAAGTTCCTTGCGTCATCTGAAAATGTCGGGAACTCTCTGTCGATTTTTCTCCACTGCGACCCATCAGCGGGGTGTCTCAGCATCACGTCTTTCTTACGGTCTTCTTTGTGCCATCGCAACAACTTGGCATGCTCTTTGTTTTGGAACAAACGTTTCAACCGTGGTATTATAGGAGCATACCACATCACCTTGGCAGGAACCCTCTTCCTGGGGCACGGCTCGCCCTCAACATCACCAGGGTCATCTCGCCTGATCTTATACCGCAATGCACCGCATACCGGGCATGCATTCAAATTCTCGTACTCCTCACCGCGGTAGAGGATGCAGTCATCGATGCATGCATGTATCTTCTGCACCTCTAATCCTAGAGGGCAGACAACCTTCTTTCCTTCGTACGTACTGGGGGCAATACGTTATCCCTTGGAAGCATCTTCTTTAATATTTTCAGCAACTTTTCAAATCCCTTGTCAGATAGACCATTCTCTGTCTTCCATTGCAGCAATTCCAGTGTGGTACCCAGCTTTTTCTGGCCATCTTCGCAATTTGGGTACAACAATTTTTTATGATCCTCTAACATGCTCTCCAACTTCAACCTCTCGTTTTCACTTCCACAGTTTATCTGTGCATCAAGAATGGCCCGACGAAGATCATCATCAGGCTCATCAACAATGGGCTCTTCTTTAGCTTCGTCTTCCCCCATTGTAGTAGCACCGTGTTCAGTGAACATAGGATAGTTGTCATTGTCCTCTTCTTCTTCGTTGTCTTCCATTATAACCCCTCTTTCTCCGTGCTTGGTCCAACAATTATAGCCAGACATGAAACCAGACTGCAACACGTGGACGTGAAGGGTTTTTGAGGTAGAGTAATCATTCGTATTCTTACAGACACTACATGGACAACAAATAAAACCATTCGCCCGCTTGTTGTCCTCAGCCACATAGAGAAAATTATGCATGCCACTAATGAACTCGGGACTGCGTCGGTCACCGTACATCCATTGCCGGCTCATCTGCATTATATAAGTATATCAAAAACCATTACACTACATCATGAATAGATAAGTGACCAAATTAATTAATACAAGTTTATCACATTAAAAACAAAGTAGAGTAGTGACCAAATGTAATACATAGGTCTCATAAAACATACATTGAAACTAACATACAACTATCTAAAGAATTTAAATGCAACAACAAATGTGATCAAAATCGTAACTAAGATAATTATTGAACCAACAACATAATGATACCAAGCCTCTTGATTAATGGCATATTTTCTAATATTTCTAATCTTCAAGCGCATTGGATCCATCTTGTTCTGGTGATCATCGACGATGTCGGCAAGCTTGAACTCCAATTTCATCTTCTCTTCTAGGCATTGGAGACAAAGATCTTCACCTCTTTTCAATTTTGCTTTCAAATCATTGTTTTCTTTTTCAAATAAATTTAGCATCTCGACAAGAGGGTCGGCTGGAATTTCCGATTCAACTACTTCCTAGATAAAAATATCTATGTCAAGTTGGTCGGCATAATTGTCATAAACACGAAATAAAACAAATAGTTATAAACGTATACCACATCCGAATCATAGACCGGACAAGGGCCGACGGGGACGGATATCAAAACCATGGCACTATACATATAAAAAACAATCATACAAGTATGAAAATTATACAAGTAATAACTATGCATCTAAATCATACAACTAAGATTTTTTTTAAATAAAAGATAAAAAAAAGAGACTCGCCGAGGTGGTGCCGGTGACTGGACGGCGCGGGCGATCGACGGCGGTGAGCACGGGGACGGGACGACACTAAAACCCATAAATCATACTTTAATTTGAACTCAAATTGCATATAAAACAAATGAACTCTCTAACTTAGACATTTCATCAAACACCTAGCTAGCACTAGAAAAATGAAATGAGCTAAACTAGCAATGAAACGAGCTAAACTAGCAATGAAATGAGCTAAAGTAGCAACGCCGGAAGAAAGGATGAAGTTGCTAACCCTTGGATAGATGTGGCGCCGCCAATCTTGAATAGATGGTGGGAAAAAATGGGGATGGACTCGAACTCGGGAGAGGAAACACGGGAGAAAATGATGATGAACTCGAGCTCAAAAATGGAGATGGCTGGCTCGGGGGTGGAAGATGATATAGGGAAAACTTTACTACCATTTCGTATCACGAACCGGTACTAAAGGTCCATTTTAGTACCGGTTCGTGTTACGAGCCGGTACTAAACGGTGCTCGCGCTGCCCCCACCTCTGCGGCCGCCTGCCGCAACCCTTTAGTACCGGTTCATCTTACGAACCGGGACTAAAGGTGGCGTTCGAACCGGGACTAGTGTTGGCCGCATAACTAGCCGTTGGAACCGGGACTAGTGCCACATTAGTCCCGGTTCCAGTTGTGGCCGGGACGAAAGGGCCGAACCGATGGCCCTTTTTCCACTAGTGTCCTAGGTGAGTTTATAAAGGCGATACGCAACCTCCTACTCCCAGGTGAGTTTAGGCTAGCTATAGTGGGGAGTATCATATACTAATCTATGTTACTACTTCCACTATAGATAGTAACATATTTGTGGTATCATATAGTATTGCATGTATACTCATCATGTCTTGAAATGCGTTATGTATCTACCTATGATATCACTATCATCTCTTTTATTATTATAATTGCAGTGACGCATCATTTTTTTGCCGACGTGGCACGCATGATACTGCCTATGATACTCCCACTATGTCTAGTTACTGAAATCCTAGATTTGCAGAAAGTAACTTACACCCGGTGTCTCCATATCCAAAATACACACAACCGATGAAAAAAACTGTAAAAATTTGGCAAAATACAGTCATGCATGCCAAATATTACGCAGATGGTGCCGCAATTCATGTGGTCTAAAGACATGCTTGGCCACTCGCTTCAATCGTGTAGAACCCGTCATAAACACCCTGTGATGTTCTTGATACCGAAAAGTACACGGCAAATTAATGGAGCCTGTGCATATATTGGTAGATAAACTGTACAAGCAATAAATTATTACTATTAAACACCATATCATTTCAACATAGTTATGGCGATCAAACAAGGCTAACTCTACCACGTGCATAATGGTTTGACCATTCCGACCAATACCTGGCAACTTGTTGCCAAAATATTCGCAACACTATATTGGCAGATATTTGTTCCACGCCATCGTTTGGATGACTGATCATATGGAACGGCCACAATTATACAGTAATAAAAGATAAATATAAAATTCAAGAGAATTCAAACTTCTAGTATAAGTTAAGAGAAACATCAGTGATCTAACGACGCTTCACTCAAATCTGTAGTGAAAACTCGAAAAAAATAGTACATATGGATATTATCACTTTTAAATCCAGTATATTTGTATGATGTAAGTAATTGCAATACAAGCTTTCCTTAAAATAGCCCATAACTTGCTAAAAATAGAGTGCTCATTGATGGACAAGATTAGAAATTAATCTTATATAACCATAATATTAATTAACGTATTAAGTTTTTACTATTTTGTACAACTAATTAATTTGTCCGTATCTCCGTGGTAAAATGCAGACATCTTCTATAAAAGGCGTCCATTTACATTTATCTAACACGTAAAATTTGTAGAGCGGCATAGTTCTCATGGTTCTAATAGAGAATGAGGAGTACACAAATTCTTCTCCTGGGCCTTGCCCTCATGATCCTATCCTCAGGTATTTTCAATTCATGCACGTGTATACATGTTCTGTTAAGCAACCTTTCTCATGTCACAATTTCGCCATCCTACTGATCTTGTACAATTTTTTATGTGAACTCCGGCCATTATCCCAAGTTCGTATTGGGTAAGACAATTGCTCTATCCTAACCCAAATTTTCTGTTGGCAGCTATTGAGGCGAAAGTGCATTGTGGCCCTGAGATTGGAACGGGCCCAGGCCCGTGTAAGTACATTGATTGTGCGACTTGGTGCAGTAACTTGGGTGGCTCGGCGGCTAGTTGTGTTCCTCAGGGATGCAGGTGCGTAGCGTGCTGGAAAGATCCCCCAAGCTCCAACAACGAGCTAGGCGCCTAGGCCAAGGGTATCACAACATGATGGATGAAACTTTTTATTTTTTATGGTTTCCCTACTAATAAATCAAGTGATGTTGAGTCTGGATTGCACAACTATATATATGCGTCGACAAGGTACATGGGTGTCGGCATTTCATTTATCTGTGAGTGTGTTTTCCACCTGCCCTCCCGACTGATCGGGGGGGGGGGGGGGGGGGCTCATGTCACCGCGATGCACCACTTTAACATGACATAAAATTTTGAAAATAACTAGGTAGAAATGTGTCCCATGACTTCTAACATATATTATAGGTAATCAAAAAAACAATATGTTAATACAATGAACCGACAATGAAAAGTCAAAGTCTGTACTGCAATGATGAAACAATGCGAAAAAACCCTAATAAAGATGTCTTCTAATTTCAAATTTCAAATTATATTCCAGCAAACATCAAGGCTCAATAACCTTGAAGATAAGAAAGTACACTTAACTTTCAAGTGAATAAAGTAGCATGGCCAGAATGATACTACTGAAATAGCTAAATTTTCATATTAACTTTTTTTTTTGCATCAAACCAATCAGGATTGTACATTCTCATGTTAGTACCAGACTCTTAATATCGAAAATCAATTTATTTTCATTAACAAGGTCCATTAATCAAGTTATTTCTTTCTACTCTTTCAAATTAGGATGGTGATGTTCTATCAATTTCCTCTTGGCTGGATCATATTGAATCTCCTCTTTCCAATTGATTTATTATGGAACATTTTATGACAGTGCTTCTCTTTTGAGAATAAATTTATCCATAATATACTTCTATTTCAAATGGGACTTAAAGAATTCTAAACGTCTAGATTGTACTAATTACATATACCTAACATAAACCCTAGACACAATTTTCTCACTAAAATAGACTGATTTTTGTAGAAATTATCTGTCATGGGTGGAGTTGAAATTGACAAACTATAGAATAGTAGAAATTTCGGGCAGCGGGAATGTTTGGAATAGGGAATGCAAAAAATTCAGATCAAGCAAGAATAAATAAATATGTTTCTCAAATTTTTAGAAGAATATAACGAACTTGGATGCATTACATCATTATCAATATGCAGCATGACATGAAGGGTCACTGCATCATGAACAAAAAAATAGGAAAGTAGCTAAACAAACAAGAAAAGCACATGATTCGCAAAATGTATTACTATCATCTTGTCTTGAACAGTCCGTTCTGATTTTTTGACCCACCACAAGTGCGTTAAATGAAATAAAATATACTAATCTTTTATACTTATCATACAATGATTATTTATAATGCATATATTATGTATACTAGTTAGTCAGCATCCTTAACTACATAATAATGTTTTTCATTGTTTTTTTCATTACAGAGTTGTAGTATATAAGATACATTCAAGTTGTGCAAAATAAATTGCATTATCAGACATTGCCCTTAACATGATACTAAAATAGAACCTCCTTAGAAACAAAAACACAAAGGGACAAAATGTACATCTCTTTGAATTATTTTTCCCCCCTGATTCATTATACTGTGTATATGTATGTTATCGCGTGCTAGTGTTTTTATCTGTTTTTAATACAAAGGGATATAGAGGTAGAGATTCAAAAGCATAAATGCCTAACTTATATCTTAGTACAGGTGTGTAGTGTATGATTAAGTAAGCAAATTCATAGAATACTTGAGTACATTTAACCATTGTCATGATCAGGTTGTTAAAGTATAATGACTGGTTCTCCCTCTCAGTTTGGACTTTTGAAATAGTTAGCTAATGCATCAATTTAATATAGTATCCAAACAGGTTGGTCTCAAGTTTAAGACCCGCTAACGCACTATTAATATAGAAATAGTTGCAGCCTTTCATTGAACCCACTTGTAAGGTCTTTCCGTATGTCCAGCCTAGACATATGGTGGAGTGTTGAAATATATAGCCTAACTCCTTTCCATCAGTTCGGACTTTTGATTTAGTTGGTTTGTGCATCAATTCAATATGGTATCAAAGCCTAAACGTGATATTCTGATGATACACTGTTAATCATGCCAGCAGACCCAATACAACTTGGTAATCTCAAAGCACTCCTGAAAGGATCGTATGACACCTAGAGGGGGGGTGAATTGGTGTTGCTCCAATTTTAGTTCTTTTTCAAATTAGGCTTGACATGAAAGGTAAATTATCTAGATATGCAACTACGGTGAATTTACCTATATGACAAGCTAGCAACTAAACAAGATACACAAGATAAAGACGGTAAGCAAGGATAGAGGTAACCGAAGTGAAGCACGCGGAGACAAGGATGTATTCCCGAGTTCCTCCTTTTTAGGGGAGTACGTCTCGTTGGAGAGGTGTGAGACCACCACAAAGGTTGGTCACAACGCCACAAAGGCTCACCTTCTTCTCCGATGAACCGCACCACAAAGGATTGGTTCACCTTCCACTGTCGGTTCCCTTCAAGGCAGAAACCAGAGCCTTTACAACAACAACTGGGGCACAACCCAGAACTGGATTGGGGGCTCCCGAACAGCTACAAATTGTCACAAGAACAACAAGTAAGTACAACAAGGGGCTAGGTTTTCCCAAAGGAAACCCTAGCAAATGGTCACTACTAGGGAAAAGGTCATTAGTGGCGCACCACTTTTAGTCTTCTGTGGCGCATGGTGGGTGCACCACAGATACATCGCCACTAAATTGCAATTCTATGGCGCACGCCCATATGCGCCACAGAAAGACCAAGATTCTGTGGCGCACCCACCACCATGCGTCACAGAAATATTTCAGTAGCGCATCCCGCAGACATGCGCCACTGAATATGGTGCGCCACTGAATAATATAAACATGCGCCACAGAATACTTTTACAAGTATTCGCAATTTGTTGCTTCCCGATGTACAAATACGGGTATATTACAGGATATATACAGACATAATAGAAACAATAATACATTTGACACGGTATATGAAAACAGACACATTATTATGTCATCACATTACTTAGAGACCGAGATATATACATATAGTGATAAGTGCCGAATTTTTACACAAGTCTTTGGTACAAAAGTTCATCATCTCATTACAAATGAAGTGGTCACCGCCTGCACTAGGATCAAATAGAGTACAGCCGCGATGATGGTGAGCAAGAGTGGGAGCACGATCATGGAGCCTTCTTCTTGATCGGCGTCAGGAACGGTTTATAGCAGTCTTTCGTCGTCCACGTCCTAGTGTCATGCTGCATATCTAGGCGTTCTTCGATCTCCCTCTGAGGCAACCCTGGAGATGGATTGGAATATATTGGTTAATAATATAAATAGAGTATGATTTATTCACCTATATGGATAAGTCTATAATAAAGAAAATAAAGAAGCACTTCTTGCGAGTGAGGCATGGCTTTCTTTTATAATACATCCTACCTCTGGCGCTGTGTAAGGCCCCCTTTTGTGTTGACATCTTCGATGATGATTTCCAATAACTTCATCTGGATGCGATGGAAGTCTTCTCTAAGATCAGCATCAGTGATTTCCCCCTCAAATTTGCCCCATTCTCAGATACTAGATGGCATCCTCATCTTCTCTGCATCCCGGACTAACCCTTTAAGGTCATGGAGGACGTAGAAGGCCTCCTTCACGCTGCTAGGCTTCTGCTTGATGCAATGGAACTCGGTCACATGCTTGAACCGGTGTTTGTTGTCATCCGTGAGACATTCCCCCTTCTTGTCGAAGTGGCCTCCCTTTTGGGCGTAGCCCTCGAGAACACCCTTTATTCTGGTGTAGTTTTTCTTCATACTCAAACTCCCCGAGTCAAAATAAGTGGCATAGGACCACTTCGGGTTTAGGATAATGAGTGTGCAGTATTTGTCCCTGCTCAACACAATTGAAACGGAATGTTGGAAAGGTCATCAATGGAAGAAATCTATAAGAAAGCATAAGTTACGACGGCGGCGAGCGGATGTGTACTTACTCGGGAAAGAAAGGCACAAGAAGGTTGTTCTTCTTGTTGTTGTTCAGCATGATCCTCTGGAGGTACTCCGTCGCCATGGTCTGTGTCCTTGATCCTTCCACCAGCTGGCTGCCACGCATGTAGTAGGGATCCGCTACCGCGACGTTTGGGGTTGAATCTCTCTTGATCTTCATCGCCAGATGGAGCATGTATAGGCGGACCAAGTTATAGTCCAGCCGTCTAGAGTGAAACAGCTTAAAGACGTCCTCGTACGCTATGAAGAACGGATCCGTGGGGGCTTCATGGACGAAGTCCAAGTCCTTTGGCACCTGGGCCACGAACACCGTGTAATTTGGATGCTCGTCTTTAAGAATGAGGCCCTCTAGCATCAAGATAGCTTGATGCAAAGAGTGCATGGGTCCACGTGCGAGGCGGAGCAGCTCCAGAGGCATTATCGGTTTACCAGCTTCATGAACTCGGGTCAAGCCATCCGCACGGGGTGATACCATGTCTTTATGACCCCGGATACTCTTAGGAGCTGGCTGGCTCATAGAGGCGCCTGGCCTACTTCTCTTCCTGTGCTTCTTCGTCTTCTTCATCTTTGGGGATGGTGGGGGTGGGGGTGAACTCCTCGCAAACCGTCTTCTTCAGTGTGCCTGGGCTGAAAACGTTAGCCGGTTTGTCTAGAACTTGATCACCGGCCTCCGGAGGCGTGTGTTGAGAAAAACCCTGGAAGGTCAGGCACTGCGTGCATCTAGTGGGACGAACAAGTGGATCGCCGTGAGCGCGGAAGGGTTTGTCATCCACAGGAGGCACGTACAAATCTTTGTTGGCGCCAGTGTTGAGGAAGCCATCGACGTCGACATTATCCTCATCATCATCGTCGTTGCAATCAAGTTGAGGTGCAACGGCGTTGCCTTTGGACGCTTGCGGTACAGACGTTCCCAACAGTTTTTGGTGGCGGCTGGTGGTGGCGACGACCGCCGGTTCCTTCCGGGTGGTGGCGACGACTGCAGGTGGCGCCAGTTCCTTCCCAACAGTTTTTATTGGCGGCTTCGAGGGCCGAACGATCGGGGGCCGGAAGATCGAGGTGGCGTTGAGGGTGCGCCTGGACCCCTGAAGACCACCCCCCAAGACGAATCTGGGTCTTCGGCCATGGCATGACCCAGTTGAGGCAATCTCCAAGGACCATGTGCTCCTCCTCGGCTCCCAGACGTTGAATGGGGGGTCGATGTCCTGAAACTTAGGCACTACCGTAGCCAACTTGACCTTCATCACGGCCTCATCCATTTTAATGTTGTGCACATCGCGGGTCTTTGGTTGTACGATAGTGCCCTGAGCAACTTCCTTCAACTCGCCGCTGGCCACCACCCTATGCAGGAGTATGCAAGGCATGTCCTGAGTCAACA
This sequence comes from Poa pratensis, assembly GCA_947311845.1. NCBI lineage: Eukaryota > Viridiplantae > Streptophyta > Magnoliopsida > Poales > Poaceae > Poa > Poa pratensis. Next base: position 25,972,886 of record CAMZMU010000104.1, read on the forward strand.
CATGTTGGGCATCATGAGATGGCAGTCATCAAAGGCATAGTTATAGAAGATGACGCGGACTAACTAATTAATTACCTTGGTGATGGCGTTATCAAGCACCGCCGCCGCCGGCTGCACCTCGGTATCTTCCGCGGTAGGGGGTGTCGGTACGACCAAATCGAGCGGTGGCTGCGCCGCGGCGTTAGGCAGCGGGGTCACCAGGTCTGGCGACATGTTTGGTTCATGCTGGAGTTGCTGCCGGTGAAGCTGGGCACGTGTATCGGCCCCTGTCGACCTCCCGCATTCCAAGCAGCTAACCCCTCCATCAACCCAGGGGGTAAGATCGCCCGAAGCTTCTCGTCCACTAACTTGTCCACCGTGCTGGAGTCCACTTTTTCCTATTCTAGTGACTCCACCTTCTTCCTTAGCTCCACAACCTCGGCTTTATCCCTAGTCGTCTTCCTCCTCTCCTTTCTCGTCTCGGCATCCGAGTTGTAGTACTGGAGGAACTTCATGCTCGTACCAAAGCTGGACACACGGCCAGCTGACGTCGGCGGCGCCGACTGGTCCCTATTCTTGTAAACGTTTGTCGCCCTGTTGAAAGTCGTGTCCCACAGCTCTGTCAACCCCTGGGATGACGGGCCAGCCTCAGCGTCAGCCTTCAACTCTTGCTCCTGCAGACAAAGGAAATTAAGGTGAACCCATTTAGAAATATGGCTTCATTATCTAATTAGATCAATGCAATGGACTTTGAGATATCCGCGGTAATTAAATTCTTTACCAGCACTTTCTCGAATTCCCTCACATCCTGATCGTCGGTAACGAATTCCCCCGTCACCGAGTTCAGATAGTAGCGGGACCGGACAAAGTTCCTCACCTGCTCATCCGTGATTTTTTCCCACGGGTTTTCTTTTCCCAGACCTGCAATCTTGGCATCCTCCTTGTCCCAAATGGGCTGTTTTCCTCGGTAACCGCCGCTTCCCAAACGGTGGTTACCTATGTTCAGGTCCCGCATTTCCTTCCCCCACTTGGTCCATTTTTTAGCCTCGTCGGATCTTAAGGACAACTTGAATGCCTCGAACTCTTCTTTGTCGAGCATCGGCTCTTTGGCACTTATCTTCTCCCAGCTGTCACCATTATCAATCTTCTTCTTCACCCGGGATTTCCAGCTGCTCAAGGCGGTGCTCATCTTCGTGATGGCTAAACTGTCCACCTTTTTATTGAATGGCTCCGGAACATGTATCGTTGGTGAAGCTTCTTGAGGAGGTTTTCGACCAAAGCCTCATTGGCCTTGCTTCTGAGGTCCTTCGTGTTGATCGACATGCTTTCCCGGACGATGCACCCTAGTTGCATGTTGTACCCTTTGGCAATCTCCTTAGGCGCCACTAGTAGGGCACTTGGCGTGACCTCAGTGAACACGTCTGTGACGTTGGCGAGCACTTGCGGTGTCCGATCCCTCCTTTGCTTCTTCTCCTTCTGAGCGGTCGGGTTGCTGCCGATACCACCATCCGTGTGGTCCCCGCCATCGGTGGTGGTGGTGTCATCCTCATGGCCGCCACTAGCAGCTCCATCGGTGGTTTCGGCGTCGTCCTCCCGGCCCTCTTGCTCATCGTCGGCATGGTCGCCACTAGCAGCTTCGGCGGCCTCCACCTCCTCCAACTCCTGGGACAGAACCAAGAACGACTTGTTGGCGTCTCTAGCTTCTTCTTCGACGCTCATGTGCTTAGAAGTGTCGGGCTCCGTGTCGGCCGACATGTTTGCACTGCATTAAAAAGAGGCAAAAAGTTAATACAACAAATAAAAGAAAAAAAATCACTTAATTAAGTACTAAGATACCCCGACCCGGCCCATGCATTAGTCGCAATACCCCATATGTCCTATTTTTAGCAAAGTCATGCTAAAATTCACGAAATTTTTTGGCATGACCATTGCTAAAAAAGGGACATATGGAGTAGCCGAATTTGCCGGAATGGAAGTTAATCGACGTTCCGGCAATCCCAAGGGCCTCATGGGTACCTGCATACATTTCACAAATCAGCCGGCCAGCAACATCACACCAACACAACTTCATCTCCGGCTGGCATCTCCGGTCGGCAACAAACACAATATCACACACATACATGACAATCACAAACTTCATCACCACATCCACATCACAAACTTCATCACCACATCCACATCTCACCTGGAAGAACGTGGAGGTTCTTCTAAATTTCCTGCATACGGCAAAATAATGCATTAGTTAATTAAAAATGCATCTTCAAGACAGTTAAAAAGTACCAACTTCGGAGGCTTACGAAATTATCAAATCTTGATCCTTTTTACAATGTACCTTCATGGATCTCTTGCACTATGTTATTACTTCATGATAAAGCTCAATTTTTTTTTTTGAAAACTTCTAACACCTTAATTCAAGTCAGTTTTAAAGGCATGTTTAAACAGTGACCATATTTAACACTTAGCAAATTTTTCATCTCCAAATTTTTCATGTACTAACCTAACACTAACCTAGAAACTAACCTAGCACTGGCAGCAGCAACTAACCTAACAACGGCAACTAATAGCAAGCAACCAACCTAGCTGCAGCATTTCGTCGAACACATCGCGAGCAGGCGAGGGGAGGCAGGAGAGGAGCCGTGTACCTCGGGCAGGGGGAGGGAGGGGCGGCGTGGAGTTGCTTCCTCAGGCGCCGCCAGTCGTGGAGGTGCTCCGACGCCGAGCAAGAGCGGTTCTGGCGCCGAGCAAGGGTGGCGGCTCCGACGCCGAGCAGGAGCGGTTCCGGCGCACGGGATGGACACGGTGGCGCCGTCGAGACCAAGGCGTGAGGGCGGTTCAGCGCACGGTGGGGATGGGCGCGGTGGCGACGGCGAGAGAACGGCGTGGGGGCGACGGCGAGAGCAGGGCGAGGGGGCGAGAATGGTGTGGACTTGGAGAATTTTGGAAGAGAGAGGCTGGCGCGGGGGCGGGCCCACATGTAAGTGGGGCAAAAACTTTCTGTGGCGCACGGTCACGTATTTCTGTGGCGCATCGGCCCGGATGCGCCACGGAATTCTGTGATTCTGTGGCGCATCTATTGGAGGGCTGCGCCACAGAATGCCGTGGCTAAATCAGACACATTTTTTATTCTGACTGTCTCACATTTTTTATTCTTTTTTTAAAAAAATTAGTTATATTGGAAGAAAGAATAGACACACATTTTAAAGAAAAGAATATACACACATTTGTTGGTAGACCATTATTTTATTCATGATATACATATGCTTGTCTCGCACACACACAAATTAATACACAAAAAAAGTCTTCTTCGTCCCAGTTCCGAGCTAGCTTCTCTTCTTTCCCTTCTTCGCGGTTGAATACTTTAGGCCGGCCACCTTGAGATTTCTTCGCGTGAACGGACAACCTTTAGTAGGTAGGGAGGTCTTCCTTCTTTCTTTACTAGTAGTAGGCATGTCGAAGTACTTGTCGAATTCCTCCTCGATCTTCGGATCGCCGTTCTTGTCCAAGTCTTCCTCATTGGTGTCTCCTTACATTCCGATGATGCTCCTCTTGCCCCTCCTCACGGCAACACGGCTAGGCTTTGACGGGTCGGTAATGAAGAAGCATTGGTCAACTTGGCTACCGAGTACCCATGGCTCATTTTTCGCGGAGGCGTTCTTCGATTTGGCATCGGGTATAACCATGGTGGTGAAATACCGGCCTTCTTTTTCGACGTTCTTGGCCCATCTCACACGGAACATTGGCACTGACTCTCCACAGTAGTTGAGCTCCCATATCTGTGGCCTACCTGGGCCGATACATATGAGTAATCAGGATAGTCCTGCACCGTCGTGAGCAACGCGGCTCTCATATCGAAATAATCTCTAGTGTAGGCATCCCATGTATGGACTGGCGTCTCCCACAACGTGGCTAACTTCTCTTTCAACAGCGCGATATACAGATGTATGTCGATACCTGGTTGTTTCGGCCCCTGAATGAGAATACTCATGTGTATGTACCTTTGCTTCATGCACAGCCACGGGGGAAGGTTGTAAGGCCATACAAACACGGGCCAGGTGCTATGCGTGCTACTCTGGTCGCCAAACGAATTGAGTCCATCGGTGCTCATACCCAGCCTGACGTTCCTTGCGTCGCCCCCAAAATTTTCGAAGGCGATGTCCAATGCTTCCCACTGGCTAGGATCCTGCCCTTCTACAGATCTTCTTTGGGCTTCTCGCTTTCCGCGTGCCATTGCATGAGCTTTGCTTTCTTAGGGTCCACGAAATACCGCTGCAGACGGGGAGTGATAGGAAAGTACCATACCACTTTTCGAGGAACTTTCTTGTTCCCACTACTCTTGTACCGTCCGTGGCCGCACACCGGATATGTGGTTCTGTCCTTGTACTCGCCCCGATAAATTGTGCAATCATTGATGCAGGCGTGGTATTTAACGTGCGATAGGTCAAGAGGGTATATGACTTTCTTGGCCTCCTCGATACTAGTTGGAAATGTGTTCCCCTCGGGAAGACGATCTTGCATGAATTGCATGTTCTTGTTGAAGCTCACGCCGGTCCATTTGTTTTCTGATTTCATCTCCAGAGCATCAAGTGTTACTTGCAAGCGCGTATCCTGTGGCCGACACCCAGGATACAACGGAGTCTTCCTGTCTATCTCCATTTGCGCCAGCTTGGCTTTCTCTCTGGCTACAGCTCTGGCGTTGCTCGTCTCCTTGAGGAGCAGTTCTTGAACATGAGGGTCCCGCAAGGCTGAAGTTAGCGGGGTCTACATGTTCACGTCTTCTCCACCACCATCTACTCCTTCATCATGACCGTGTCCGCTGACATCTCCTTCGTCATGATGATCTTGTCCGCCGACATCTCCTTCGTCATGATGATCTTGTCCGCCGACATCTCCTTCGTCATGATAACCATGTCCGGGAGACTCTTCATCTTCTCGCCCGCCCTCGTCTTCATGCGCACCATTTGCTGTCGGCTCCTGGTTGAAGCCTAGCATGAAACCGCGCCTGAGCAGGTGATCCTCCAATTGTCCGGAATCAGGGTCGATCCAGCACACGAGCTTGCATGTTCGACACGGACATCTTATCTGACGCCTGTTGCACCGAATCATGTCCGCCTTCGCTTCTTCCATGTATCTACTGATTCGACCGGAGCTCATCATGACGACCATGGTTGGCTGCGCGGTATACATAGAGCAGAAACGAAAACAAGAGTATGTTAATTATAACCGCAACATGCACACACACACACATGCATGGTCGCCGAAAAAATTCGGCATGACCTCTCCTAAAAGTAGGACATATGGGTAGTGCAAAAATTTGCCGAAACAGAAATGAATCAACATTTCGGCAAACATCCATGCACCACACCGGTGCAAGCAACAACAAAAAGCTTCTTCGCACATGCAAATATTCATGCACACCACACAAGCTTCATGTATAAACATCGTCTCGCCATTGTGCAAACCGCCCGCCGACAAGTGCTTCACCTACAACTAACATCCATACACATCGCCGGCCACACAAAACATGCATATGCATGTCCATCCAACTATACTCACCTAGTAGATTTGTTACCGAGACGTGACTGCGATCGATGAGAGAGTGTGTGGTGTTGGAGAGAAAATAGTGGAGAAAAAGAGATGTATTGGGAGAGGAGGAGAGTATAGATGGAGGCTCCCCCGGCCCTCACCAATTATCTATCAAACAAAGTAGGTTTAACTACAAAAAATGGAGAAAAGTATGGGCAAAATGGGATGGGAGGGAGGAGGAAGACGAGCTGGGTGGGAGGAGGGAGAAGAACAAAATGGGTGGTAGGTAGGGGCTACCACCTTTTGTAGATCTGGAAAAGTATTTCTGTGGTGCATATGACCACATGCGCCACAGAAATGGTGCTTTCTGTGGCGCATGTGATCGGATGCGCCACAGAAATAGTTCTTTCTTGTGGCGCATGGGACCGGCGCATGCGGTCATATGCGCCACAGAAAAGGCACAGAAGGATGAAAGTTAATCATTGGGGGTGGGTGTAACATCCCAAATTTATAATGAGAGTAAATAAGACCCAAAATTCAGAACCAACAAAAACTTTTTTTGAATTATTTCACAAACGATTGTGTTTTCCCTTATATTGTTCTGTTTGACCTTGTGTGACTTGAATGTTTATGGTTGTTTGACTAGTAAATGTCAACCTAAGAACTCAACCTAAGTAAAAATATATTTAAAACTCTGGTGATCATGTTATGACAAGAATATCTTCCATATATCTTTTCCATTCTTATGTTGGCCAAAAGTCTATTTTAATAATGATTTGGTTTTAGCAGCAAATAAAATACCCACTCTTGAGAAGATAAAAGTATTTCCAAAATTACAGGTTTCTAAAATATGGAGATTCATATGTTGCCTCCTATCTATTATTCAACCTTGATATTTTACAATTCTTATTTTATAACCTCCTATGTTTCTTTCCATTTTAAAGAAACATTAGTGGGAAATATATTACCCCACATATTTCCATTCTCAAACCTTTGAAAAACTATTCAGTTATAAGTTGAGCCATTTCCTAAACTTCATCTTGTCATAATTAAGTATGATCATTTTTAAGGTAGTATTGTTGATCATGAAAAGTGTGGCATGATTAATTTGTATGATTTGATTTGTGTTGTTGATATTGTGTGTTGTTAATGTTGTTGTGATGCTGATCTTGGTATGGTTGTTTGCTTGTGAGGATGATTCCTCAGGTATGCCCAATACTAAAGTAAAACAAACTTGACAACCAATTTGTGATGTGACTGGAAAACGAAACAAGACCTCTGTGATTACTTACACCCTCAAATCAAATCTTGATTTCAAGAAATGATCCTATTAAAATTTCCTCTCTATCTATTCCTCTATTCTATGAAAACAATTATATTTTCTTTATCAAAATTCCAGGAGTGAGATGAACTAATAATCATCCCACTTCCTATCACTCCCTCCTCAAGTAAACCTACTTTTCGATTTAAAACAAACCCCTCAATTCATTTATTAAAAAGGAAATGAAGGTCATGAGTTAAAATGATCTTCATAAATAATTTCCCTCCCAAATTCTCTATTTCCTCAAAACAAATGTTTTCTCTATGAAAATAAAACTTATTTGAAGTTATCTTATTTGTCAAAGAAGTTCCAAAAGTTCAAAACCATATTTTATCACTGGTTTTATATTAAAGGAGTATCAAATTATTAATTTCCAAAAATGATTTATTTAAACTCTATGAACAAATTTTGCACAAAACATTTTATTTTCAAAAACCAATTTTTGTGGAGCCTCTACATATATATGGGAGGCTACCCAAATATTTTCAGAATTTGTATAAAATGTTTAAGTGCCCCAATTAAAATCCCTAGGACCTACTGGTTTCCAAAAAGGAATAAAAGAAAAGAAGAAAAGGACTTAGTTGTAAGAAGGAAAAAGAATCTAGGGGGCGTTCTGTAAAATCTTCATTGACTTCCTGTAGCTCCATGGCAGCACGGCACGGTGGCGTGCTCCCGAGCTCGCCGTGCTCTCCTTGCCTCGCCCCTGATGCAGGCCTCGCCCTGGAGGAGATAAGACCACTCCGCGCCACGCACCTCTGCTCTCCCTTGTCCCCCATCACCCCTGTTGCAGCGATGCTGCATGGCACGGGGCGCCTGTTCCTCACACCATCGTCGCCGTGTTCTCCCCGCGCGATGTCGACACCGTCTGGACCCCGCTCCTCTCTGCTGCCCTGCGAGACGATAAGAAGCACCACGCCGCCCCCTTTGCTCCTCTGCTCCCCCATTTGCTCCCTCACTCTCCCCCCCCCCCCTCTCCATTTTTCTTCCACGGACAAGAACCACGGCCGAAGTTGCCGTCGCGCATCGCCGGCCATAGAGAGCTCCCCAATCCAAATCCCAGACCACCAGCAGCTTCGCCGTGCCCTACTCTCCCTCCCTGCGCGAAGGATCAAGGAATGGGGCAAGAAATCGTCGCCATGAAGCTTTTCCCTTTCCTCTCCGGCCGCGGACATGCGAGCAAGCTCGCGGTGAGCACAGGCCACCTTTCTCCGCCATTTTCGTGCACACGTGCTCCCCTTGCCGTGTTTTCTCTCATGGACAACCCCGATTCCTTTCTAGGTCACCGGAGCCGCCGCGCCGTCCTCGCCGAGCTTCCCTACCGTACCCCGTCGTCTCTGTGCTTGACGAAGAAGAAGGAAGCGGCCCGTACCGCTTCGTCGCGCTCGTGGGCCGCGAGCTGGGCTTCTCCCTTCGCCGCCCGGCCCATATCCAGCCAGCTCCAGTGCCAGATCCAGCCCGCTAACCTTTTTTCTCTAGGTTGCTTATTCTTTTCCTTATAGATTTGTTTCTGGAACTTTAGTTTAAATCATTTTAAAATAGTTTGAGTGCTTTGTTGACCAAACCAAAAATCTTGGAGGTACCCTAGCATGTTTTTAACCAGATCCAAGTGGTAGATCCACTTTTGGACAAATACTTCTAGATAAATAAAATGGAAGGCAAAAACACTGGTTTTCACCAAAAACTCAATAACTATTTTCTTAGGATAGCTAATTTTGCAAACTCAACTGTTTTGAAAAGCCCTAAGTGTTACCTAGCAGTAGCATTTGGCCTCTTATGCAAATGATCTTCCTAAATAAAATGGCACCCACTTTGATGAATGACCAGAGAGCTTTTCTAGGATTTTTGTAATTTATTTGGTTATTAATTTTGGTGTGAATCCACTTGTGTGATCTTCTGTATGATTAGGAGTACCTAATCCTAGCTTGGTGTGATTTTTAGAGCTATAGATTATTTTAGGTGTACTTAACTAGGTGTTATGCTTTTCTGTAAATTAATGTTTATAGTTTTATTTAACTATATAGGGTGTGTTAGTATCTCTTTTGTGTTTTCTAGCATGTATAAGTGTGATACTATCTACTAGGAGTGTTTTAGCTCTGTATTATAGCATTTTGGAAAAAGGTTTAGTATTGCATTTAGTTATCTAGTGTTAATATTACTAGGGTAGTATTTTCCTAGATTCTCCTAGTTAATAGGACTTGTTTTAGTAGAAAATCTTTAGTGTGACTTTTGTTTTAGTTAGTATTGCTAAATCATCAGTGGCATGTCATATTGCTACTGGTTTAAATAGCATGTTAGAAAAGTTTAGTGTTGCATGTGTTATTCTAGGGTTAAGGTCACTAGGGTAGTATTCCCTAGAATTTCCTAGCATTTCGGATTTGTTGTGGATAAAATCATTTGTGTGCTTGATTTTAGAAAAAGTTGTTGAACATCAGTAGCCTTTCATATCTACTGATATTATAGCATGTCACCTCTGGTTACTTATTATTTTGTTCTTAGCAAAGCTTGATTAGTTAGGTTTATGGGTAGGATTACTTAGAACTTCCTAGCATGAGTAGCTCTTGTGTCTAGTTTATGTTTTAGTGATTTTTACAAATAGCCAGAGGCTAATTAACCTCTTAATGCCTTGTTATGTTAGTGGAACACCCACTGGTTCCATTGCATATTGATTGAAGAATAGGTTTCTCAATCATAAGCATTGTTCCAATAGCCTTTTATCTACTAGATGTGAGTAGTTGTTTTCTCTGTTGAAAATTGAGTGGTTGTGTTGTGGTGAAGTATTTCCTGTTTAGATAAAAGTGCTTGCTGTTCATCTTTGCTTAAGATAGCTTTGTGATCTAGGCACCTGGCACGTATTAGTATAAGGCCCTTGTAAGCTTAGATCCTAGTTAGTTGCTTGAATGATTAGTTTGATGCTTGTGGTTGTTATTTGTTTGTGTACCACTTGTGGTTTTGTTTGGTGTATTGATTGTTGTTTATTTCTCTGTTTGCGACGCTAGATAATAACGCTACCGGAGGGGTATTTGGAGAGAATTGACCGAGGAAGGATGGGATTTTTATTATATTGATCAACAAGGAGAAGTCCAGGGACATTATGCTGAAACCAGGCAAGCTACTTCACTGAGCTTGCATCTATATACATCTATTTTGATTTACCCGTGTTACTTATAATTAGCATAAATGATTTATGTGGTGTTTGCCACGAAAGCTATGATTTTGAAAACCCTTTTCCAAAATACAAGTATATTATTGAGACACCCGATATAGAGGTGTTAATGGTATACAATGATTTCTAAATGAATTTGTTTTACTTAAAAGCCTTCTATGAAAATCTTTTTGGTGGGATTACGAACCACCCAAGTTCTGGTTAAAAGTATTTTGCTATGAAAATTGGAAATGATTGTGAAAACCTTTTCAAAAGTTTATGAAAAACTATTTTGCCACTCTATGTAGAAATATCAGTTGGTTTATATAAAACTATAGGATGGGAAAAACATTGTTTATTCAAAACTCCTTTGAAAGTACTTGGTTGTAAGTGAAATGCAGAAAGGTCGGTATCAGAAGGGTGTTGTTTTTGGAAAAGTGCACATTGTGTCCTTGTACTTACATCCCCAGCCAAAAATCTGTGCGACCACATTTACCCACATATGGGAAAGGGCGTAGTCATATAATTTGCCTGTGTTAGTACTGGATGCCTCAATAACGAGGATAACCTCGTTCCATGAGGGGATGGTCTGAGCACCTACCCCCTGACCTGGGTCCTCTTCAATGTAGTCTACCGGAAGCCGGTATGAAAGTGTCGGAGGAAGAGGATTGAAGGGCTCCCTTGGGTCCGCCGGGCAGAACTACGAGTCCTCACACTTAGTTTCTGAGGATTTAAGTGTCGATGGAAAGTGTCGTAGAGGCAGGGTCCTATACTAGCATGCGCAAAGGACAGACTATGGCCGGGAACTCAACTTCGCATACCTCTGGTATGGCGGGACGTGGCTGACACGATGAGTGACCGGATGGGTGTGGGAAAAGCGTACTACCTCTGCAGAGGGTAAAACTATTCGAATAGCCGAGTCCTCGGATATGGACAGTTGGGAAGAACTACTAAGGCCATGTGCAAAGTTTTGCAAACTCTGGATTGTGTTGAGGAAATTGAAATGGAAAGGGATATTTCCCACCTGTACCAATGAGTTGGTACGAGGTGGTGATGGGTTTGGAACCATGATCGGGGTATGGTTGGAGGAGTTTCGGGGAAACAGCTAAAATGATGTTTTCTTAAAGGATAGTTATAAACTTCTTCTCACCCCCTTTTCAGTAAAGATTTTGAGAGTTTTTCAAATAAAAGTTTTTAAGAAATAAAAACTAGTGCTTACTCAAGTTGGGGTAGTTTGCGAGTACAATCAAATGTACTCATATTGGTTTCGTCCCTGGCTATTGTCTTAGCCAGATTTTAAAGAGGAGCTCTTCGAAGAAGAGGAGTTCACTGGCGTCTTTGCGAACTAGGGCGCTTCCCAGTCAGCTGCCTGTAGGGTTAAGGCGAATGACTCGGGCTCCACGTTGTTTGGTGATTTCCGCTGCAAGCGCCTGATGAAGCTGATCACTTCAATCACGTAAGTACATTTAATAGGTGTTTATGGATGTCCTGTGATGCCAATTCGAGTTATGTGCAACAACAGACTGATCATGGGATTGTTGCAGGAAACATAACGAGTATCTCGGATAGTTAATCCGGGGTCCTCACAGTGGGCCCACCATATTTCTGTGGCGCATTCAGCTCCATGCGCCACAGAAAGCAGTTATTCAGTGGCGCAATGGTCAAGAATGCGCCACAGAAAGGCGAAGAATTCTGTGGCGCATTCGACTCCATGTGCCACTGAATATGTTTTGTGGCACATGGCTGTTTTGGTGCGCCACAGAAAGTGGTTCCACCTATAGCCGTTTTCCTACTAGTGGGTCCCTCAAGTGAATGAGGGGGAAATGTAAATCGGCTTGGTGAAGATGTAGATCCGGGCCTTCTCCTTCAATCCTCCAAAGATCAATGAGTTTGGGTGGAGGGATTGGGAGATCTAGTGATTCTTGAGCTTGCAATAATGGTGTTCTTCAATGTTGGGCGAGCTGCTTGTCTAAAGGTAGGTGGAGGGGCTTTTATAGCTCCTCCAAATATCTGCCCGTTTGAAGAGTTACGGGAGGCTGGCCTTGGGCCCGGCCTGGCCGGCCTGGAGGTCGGCCTCTTCCCAGATGCGCGTTAACTTGCAGAGAGGCCGGCCTTGCGCCCGGCCTAGCCGGCCTGGAGGTCGGCACCCACCCGAGCCGCCCGGCCATGGACCCGGCCAAGGCCGGCCTGGAGGGGCAGAGGTCGGCAGGTTACCCGAGGCGCCCGGCCTTGAGGAGGATGCCAGCCAGGCCTGGCTGGCCAGGAGGCCGGCCTCACAGGGTTTCACAAAACTGTTTTTTCAATGCTACACTTTCTTCTTTTTGTATGGAGAGAGATAAACTTTATCCCTTAAACATAAAACCTAAGATTTCCTGTAAGCCCTTAGCGGATGGTTAATCACTCCAAGTGTTGTGATCAAACACCAAAACAAGATTAGCGGACTATGTCCTTTCAATCTCCCCCTTTTTGATGGTTGATGACAACATATGGATTTGAAAAAGATATCTAATTTAAGCATAGGCAATGTTTTAATTGAAGCTCCCCCTTGAATTTATAAGCCAGCAATAACTCTAGTGCAAGAATGCCAAAAGGATAGTCATAATACTATAGGCAAGCATTAGCAAAAGGTAAAAGATCATCTTGGCATAAAACAAGTAATAGTAAGGCATGTACTCACAAAAGAGTTCTATGTAAGTAAAGGATAGAATTTTATCTCACCATAGACTTCTCCATATAGAAAGATAACCGAGAATGATATAGATCAACATAGATTTCTCCATATGGATAGATAACCGAGAATAACATAGCCTTACAATAATCCGATGATAACATAGTTCCACGATACAATAACTTAGATAACCAAGTTCCACGAGCATAAACCAAATAGAGTTCAACTAAAATGATTGCAATGCAAATAAAAACGCAAATGGATGCAATGCATGAATGCAAATCCCCGGATATCTCTCTCCCCCTTTGGCATCATGACACCAAAAGGGAGAAAGTGAAGTGAAAAGCCCATGAGATCACTTGTCGTCATACTCCTCCTCATCATCTTCACCATCAACATCTTCATTGGCGCCACCAAAAGCTTGACCGGAGCTTGATGTACCATGGTTGCCCGGCCAAAAGGGGCCAAGAGAGGAGGCATCATCGTCGAACCAATAGGTGTGCTTGGACTTGTAAGTCTTCTCCGAGACCTCGGCAGAGCTTTCTGGATAGGGAAGTTCAAGCTTCGTCATGATCTCTCGTTGATTGCTGTTATATTGCTTTTGCTTTCGATATGCCTTGAAATCCTTGTCTTGCTTGTCCACAAAGAAGCAATTCATTTTCTAGAACACACGCATTAAGCCGTGCTTCTTCTTAGGGGCCTCAACATGAGATTCTTCCTCAACATGAGCTTCTTCATCATCATAAGCTTCCTCTTGATAAGAGCTAGGACCACCTTCAGAAACTTCGGATGTAGCACGCTTGGCTAGAGGGGGGGCAGCTGCAACATTCTCAACCGGAGGAGGAGCTGGCAAAGTGAGAAGTGTAGGCGCGACCATCTCATAGCCTTTGAGCATAGCTGCAGCCAACTTGGTGTTAAAAAGCTTCTGGAGGTACGAACCATAGATGGGAACCTTGTTCTCAAGCACCACAGAGTGCATCTCTTGCCACATGTAATCTAGAACATCTATTTTCTTGCCCCTCTCCTTTGCACTAACAATGTGAAATAGAAGATTGACCATCCACTTGCGAACCTCACCCTTCTCCCTATACTTGACAGCGATAGTGTTCCTTAAGATGGAGTGAATGGCTTTCCAAAAAGGAGTCATATGAGTGACCTTGGGAATAAGACAAAGTCCCGACCCGGGTGGATAGCAATGATGGATTCCGACTTGAACCTTCATTATCTTGGTTTCATCCACATGAATACGAATATGAGACATTGGCAGGAATGATAGCTCCTCAAGGCCAAAGAGAGCACCAAAATCAGCAAGAGTAGCTTCGCACTTGATACCACCACTCATCCAAGTCATAGTCCTTGGTCCCTCCTTAGAGAAATAAACAGTGGCATAGAATTCCCTAAGCAACTCAGGAGAATAGGGGTTATCACACGCCATGAGAGAAGTGATACCATGAAAATCCATAACCTCCATCACATCCGGCCATAATTCCCATGCCTTATCCACATCAAAGTAATGTTGAGGAACATGAGAGTTCTTGCGGACGCAAACTAGAAATTCAAAAACTTGCTGATGCATCTTGCAATATAAATGACTGTCACTACATGTGCGCGCTCCAAAGGCATATGGATTGAAATGCAAGCGGTCACGCTCAAACTCATCATCAGGTATTTTGACCCAAGTCTCACGTACCGGTTCATCCGGATTGACAGGAAGAGCTTTCTTTTTCTTGGCGGTACCCTTGGGGGCTTCTTGGAGCGAGGACGGGTAGTGGAGGTGGAAGAAGAAGCTTTTCCCTTGTCCTTGCCCTGGAGCTGAGAAAGAGGAGTATCATCAAGGTCCTCAAGGTCATCAAAATCCGAATCAGAGCCCATCCTTGCTCGAGCTTCACCGAGTAAATCCAATCTTGAGAGCACCACAAGAACACCAACAATGGAGGAGAACTCCCCAAACCTTGGATGGGAAGGTATATCGAGAGGGGCTCCTTTAGATCTGTGGGTGTCGGAGGTGTGGGAGCGGTTCCAATGGAGGGGACGGTGAAGGAGGAGCACGGGAGGGGCTGCAATGGAGGAGGAGGTCGTGGGGGAGAGGAGGAAGAAGAGGGGAATGATTGGTTCGGCCCCTCCACCCCGAGTGTAAGTTGTCCCCGAGAGCCCAGCCTCGGTGCTGGCCAGGCCGGCCTCGCAGTGTGGTGGAGGCCGGGCACCGACCCGAGACGGCTGGCCTCGAATCCGGCCTCGGCCCCGGCTGTCGGGGAATACTTAATGGGTTAACCCGCAGCCCAATATTATTATACGGCTCATTGTAAGTTCGTGGCTGCACCATTGATGGGCTTACATGGAGATGGGCCAACCAAGGATCACGACGTGCCAAGGGAAGAATCTAGAAGGTCGAAGATAACTTGACTTGGAAGACACGAAGAAGTTTAGTCTCCTAGTAGAACTCCGGCTCATACTTTCCTTGAAAGAAAGGCTTTCCTTGTAACCTAGCAAGCCTCTGTGTATATAAAGAGGACTCGCATGACTTAGAGGGGGGGAGATACAAGTTCTAAACCCTAGAACATACGACAACTCGGCATCTCGATCGCCAACCCTTGTAACACCATATTCCAATCAATATCAATCTAGGATAGGCAGGACGTAGGTCTTTACCTCACACTGAGGGGTCGAACCAGGGTAAATATTGTCTTCTTCGTGCCCTGTTATCTTAAGCTTGGAGACGCTTGACTCGCGCAATCCCCACGCCTACGAACTCATCGCAATGACATCTGCCGAGATTAACCAACGACAGTTGGAGCCCACCGTGGGGCTTGCGGTCAAGAACGTCACTTTCCGTGCTGGATCAATGATGGGAGTTGAAGATCTCGTCGTTGGCCAGATCAAGATGGTCGACGGCGTACCCTTGATCGATGACTCTGATTGGGGACCGGAGGCTGATTACTTGGAGACCGGCCACATCATCCCGTTTGGGACCATTCACGTCTTCGTTGGCTTCATCAGCAGCAGATCAGCAAGTCCGCCGCTCGAGGGCGACTCGGAAGAAGGAGTCGCCATAACTATAGAGGAAGAAGACTCCACCAACAATGAGCAGCTGCACCTTGAAGAAGAGGAGGCCCAATCCATTGAGTTCTTGATGGAAGAAAGGTTAGGCCAGAACCACGAGTACAGCGGCTCACCCTCCGTAGGTGATCAGCACACGGAAGGAATCTATAGGAAAGTGGAAGCAGGACAAAGGTTAGGCATGCCACCAGGCAGCTGGACCCCCGTGGTGCCAGAAGCCGCAGAAGGAGCGGCGCCCACAGTAACCAATCCAGAGAACGCAGCGACAGCCACGGCTACCCCTAGAGCCGCAGCGTCAGGAGTCGCAGCATCAGGAGCCGCAGCAGCAGGAGTCACCGCATCAGGAGCCACGCCTAGAGCAACCCCGCTGGGGGCTCGGGCAACGGAGGATACTACACAGAGGGTAGCTACAGACGTGAAGGTCGCCATGGCACAAGCCGCAGGACATGCCCTAATGCCCAGTGGCCCACTGTTCACACCAATATCAGCCGTGAACGCGGTGGCCAGAGCATCTGAAATCGAGGCCGCAAGAATTGGGCTCTACGATGAAGTCTAGAGAATAGTAGATGAACGAAGCAGGTTGATGCAAGAGGATCAGCGACTTCGACTGGAACAGCAAAGGCTCACGGTCGATGCGGCCCTTATGCAATCACAGCAGGATGTGATCAGCACCCTACCTCACAGACGTCAGGTGAGTCGCATGCAGCCAGGCGGCATCGCACTGGATCCAATGGTGTTGTTCCAATCGCCAAGCGAGAGACCCATCGTTCCTGCTCTGCCCATCACCGTGACACCATCAGTTGCGGCAGAAGCACCATGGACGGTCACAGTCCCAACACCAACCGTTGCCACAGCCCGTACAACTGCGGTACCAGAAACCGTGGCACTAGTAGCCGCAGCACCATAAGTCGCAGCACCATCAGTCGCAACACCAGTCCCTTTATTCACGGATCCAAGAGTCGCAGAGACACCAATGTCAAGGGCAGTGGTTCAAGCGAACAACAGGACAGTTATGCCACCACCGCCGTTACCCACAGTATTCATGCAACCACAGTCAGCTCAGCACCCAATGCAGCCGCCAAGGTTTCACACACCGCAAGGACATTACGTCAACCCAGTGGACAACATGTACGCGGCAACTAACATCTTGGCTAGGCTAATGCCGGTGGGAAACACCCCCATCGACAAAGAAGCGTGATGCGCCATTGAGATACTGAGCACAACAGTTGAACAGCAGGCCAACATGTCTGAGCACACGGGAAGGCTACACTCCACCCCATACAACAATAGGGCTACAAGTATCCATGCGGAGTCGCCACAAGCCAAAGCTTCAAGCTCAGTTCGACGCCAAAGGGAGAGAGATCAACCGGCAATACCAGAGCAGCCTCAGATACAACAGGCTCCGCCTGTCACCAGCAGGGCAGGGGTAGAACAGCAACAACTGGTTAACAATCAACCGGCAAGACCCGTTCCATCCAACCTATCAACGCGACTTAAGGGGCCGGTTTGTTTTAGCGAGCGAATCAGATCAGAGCCGTTCCCAGCAGACTTCAAAGGACCCCGCAAGGTTGCAAATTACAATGCCAGTATGGACCCCACTACCTGGCTAAACAATTATGAGATGGGCATGAGTATTCTCAATGCATCCGAAGAGATATGTGCCCGGTGCCTGAATATGATGCTAGAAGGTGCTGCCCACATTTGGCTTCAGAATTTGCCACCCAACACAATAAACTCCTGGGACGAAATGAAGGATGCTTTCATCAAGAACTTCCAAGGAACATGCAAACGTCTCTGCAGCATAGAAGACCTCGAGCGTTGCGTGCAGAAAGAAGGCGAATCAAGCTGCCATTGGATGACAAGAGTTGCGGAAATCATACATTCTTCAGATAACATACCAGCCAGTTCGGCTGTCCTAGTCATGGAAAAGAATTGCAAGTTTGAGCCGCTGATACATAATTTAGGTCGCATGAAAGATAAATTCAAGAGTCTCAGCGAACTCATGGCCGCGGCTAACAAATACGCCGACTCGGACAAGACCAAGGATGTGTCAGATGGTGAAGAAGATGAGGCCGCAGGGAAGACCAAAAAGAGTAATAGCAAACCCCATCAGCAAAACAACAATAGTAGTGCGAACCAAAACAAGCGCAAAAATGAGGAGGGGAATTCCGGTTTAGTCGCAAACACCAATACCCACTTCAAGCACAACAATGGCAAAGGACGGAACTCTCACCCAATAAATCTCGAGGAAGTTTTCGACCGTCCTTACTATATCCACATAGGGAAAGAAGGACGCCCACCCAATCACACGAAAGCGCAATGTTACCACTATAGGTAGTGGAGGGATGGACCCCCACTCCGCGGGAACAATGGTCACCAGCATAATGGAGGAGGCAATCAAGGTGGAGGAAACAACAATGCAGCTCCCAACCCGCCAGCAGATCAGCCGCAGTTCCCAAAGCAGTTAGGGCAATACCACACCATTGTGGTTAACACGTCAAAAAGGGAGCAGAAGTTAAGACGGCGTAATCAAGCTGTCAATGCCGTAGTACTAGCAGTTCCTCAATGGTTGAAGTGGTCAGAACAACCCATAGTATGGAGTCGAGAAGATCACTCAGAAGAGATAAACGAAGCTGGCAAACTCGCATTAGTTGTTGCACCTCAAGTCGCAGGATATAAATTGAGCAAAGTACTGTTGGACGGAGGTAGCAGCATCAACATATTATACTATGAAACCTTCAAAAGGATGCACTTACAGGAGAAACTGCTACAACCATCAAGAACATCGTTCCATGGAGTGGTTCCTGGGGTATCTGCATAGCCACTGGGGCGCATCAGTTTGGAAGTAGCCTTTGGAACTCACAGCAACTTTCACAACGAGTACATCTGGTTTGAAGTAGTAGATTTCCAAAGCCCATATCATGCATTGTTTGGCAGAACAACGTTTGCAAAATTCATGGCAAGGCCGTGCTACGTGTACCTGAAACACAAGATACCTAGCCCACGTGGAGTAATCACAGTTGAAGGTGACAGGCAAATAGCAATGGAATGCGAAGAAGGCGATAGAGCCATGGCGAAAGCCACGTGTGTCGCGGAAGGATTACTAGTCCACGAGCCTCGGCAAAACTTCGACGACATCGTAGAAGGAAGGAGGCACCTACCAGACCTGCGACTCAAGCTAACAGCTAATCGGGAGGCAAGAAAAGCAAAAGCCGCCGAGCAGCAGAAAAATAAGCAAGGCTTTAAGTGCCTTTGAGGCGGTTCTTCATAAGCCGCACTACATCATGAGCCGTGTCATGCGACTCAACATGAGCCACCCAGGGTTCAAGTATCATCAAAGCTACCTAGAGCTATCGTCACAGCTATTGCAGCTGATTATCACATTTACACCTAATTAGAGCTGGTTATCATTCAAGTTACTTAGAGCTCATCACAGCTATTGCAGCTGATTATCACATTTACAGCTAATTAGAGCTGGTTATCATTCAAGTTACTTAGAGCTCGTCACGGCTATTGCAGCTGATTATATCAAAAATCGATCGCAACCTACGTGCGATCGTACCCAAAAGTGTATTACACATTGTATCAAAAATCGAGTGCCACTTACGTGCGGTCGTACTATGATTTTGAAATAAAGCCGGTACCTCTGCTATGCGGGGGTCGTCGTTTCGCCTCAAACTACCAATTGGGCTGAGTCTTTTATTTTATTTATCATTGGTTCCTCGAGGGCTTCGATGCTCTATGAGCTCAGCTTACTACCTTGGAATCGCCAACTTACTGGCATTTTTTCTTGATTATACTCAGCTTTAGATCGGATGCGACTCGCCATATGTGACTAAAGTACCGGCATGTGGCGTCAATCAAGTTTGAATGCCTATCATGGACTTTCTCGACCCTGAACACACATTTAGCCTGGGAAATACTGAGCCACGTGAGGGCCTGACGAAGGAATTGAGACAAATCAAAAGGACCCGCGTACGTGGTCATATTTCGTGCTACTCAGAGTGCAAAAACATCGATCATCATATCATGCGAGACCTGCCTATAGGTCGCAACAATATTGCTTAATGGCAATTATATCATGTGAGTCCAGCCTATAGGTCACAACATTGTACTACTTATAGTACCAAACATCGTACTTCTTATAGTACCAACATTATTACAAGCCACTCAGGGCTGAATTGATATAACATTGTTTTTTGTCTCACTTTTTCCTAGCTTTGTGCTTGCGAGATGGCGGCATTGGGGGCTTCCCTGACTTATCTGCGGAAGCAGTGGCAAGAGACTCGCTTGATATAACAGCCGCAGATGAGCCTGTTGCGCCTAGAGGAGAACTTGTACCCTCAGAAGTCGCCGGCGTGGTTGAAGTGGTTGGCAGCTTTTCAAATTTCTTACCATCAGGATGATACATCCGTTGGTAAGTCGCCAGATCCACCCCTTCAACAAGCTGAGTACCATATCCACGCATGCTCTTCCAAGTCGCAAGATATTCGTCTAGCGGGAACTCTGTGACATCTGATTTCTTCTACGGCCCACCCTGAGACACCTTTGCAGCATCGAAGGGAGGGATAATAGGTCTTTGCCAATGCAAGCACATGAGTCGCACCAGCACGAGCAGAAGACTCCTTCCAGTCGGCAAGATAATGCACCGCCTTGGATAACCTCTTCAACAAACCATCACCAGTGGACGGCACAGGCTTGGAAGGCAGGATCTTTGCGGCCAGCTGCTTCATGGAGTCGCAGGATTTCCTCTTAAACTCACGAATATGGTTCAGCTGCTCCTGCGTGCATTCAAGAACAGGAGGGGAGTCATCACCTGCAGATAACATGGCCAAATTATTAATACTCCGCTGATCAGAAGTGAGGCACAAAGCAAACATGAAATCTTACCAGAAAGTTCTTGGGTGATGATGGTGACAAGACCATAGACAAGGTTGGCAGAGTCAGAAAGTTTCTTAAGCTCCTTGGTCTGCTTGGCCAGGTCCTTCTCTAGTTCACCAATTTTGACAGCCTTAAGTCGCGCATCTTCGTTTACTTCTGCAAGGGCGTCTTTCTGGGCATTGATTTGGAGGTCTTGTTCCTTAATCCTCTTCTGGGTCTTGTCCTCAACATTTTTGAGCCGCAGCTCGGCTGACTTGGCCTGCTCAGCAAGGTTATAATTCTGGTCGGAGAGGTCCCCGATTCTTTGATCCTTTTTCTTGAGTTCATCCTCACGTTGGGCAAGGATGCCTTGAAGCCGCTCAACTTCTGCAGGAGCTTGCTGGAGATTGAGTTCCAGTGCCATCTTCTCACTCATAACAGCCTACAATTCTTCCTGCAAAACATGCCAGAGAATCATGAAACATCAGTTGGCAGTGAGGAGAAACAAGTCAAAACAAAGGATCAAGCCTTCCCTTCTTACAAAGCAAAGCCTCGATCCTTGGGGGCTAGAGATACATTTGACATAACACAAGAAGTGGTTGATTTATCACCTTATAAGCTGTAGATAAATGAAGCAACGCTTCGCGCAGCTCAGCCGAGTGCTTGTCATTAGCCGCAAGAATGGTCCACGCCAATTGCTCAGCGCGGCTATCTGTTGATTGGCCTACAGAAGAAGAGGGCGGAGCCCCTCCATGTGGCACAAGCTACATCTGGTTGTAGTCAGGTTTAGAAACCAGCGGCTTAACCGGAAACTCTTGAAGGCCCTCCGTGGCCTGATCAGTAACGTCCTCAACACGAGGATGAGCTTCTTCCTTGTCTCGGACGGAGGCAGCAGCAGTTCCGTCCCCAGAGCCACCTCTGGGCTGGTAGCGTCAGAAGACGCGCCCAAAGGCACGTCATCAGTGGTAGCAATGCCTTCTTTTGTGGCGGCTTCATCAGGAGCATCAGTCGCAGGAGGCGGCTCAACAACAGCTTCAGAAATTGCGGCAATGTCAGCCGCGTCCTCAGCATCAACTTTTGACCTGCAAGCAGAATATAATATAAGCAAGTAGACAAATAATAGCACCGATGGAAGAAGCATACGAAATGAGCACTAACCCTGGTGCCACCTTGATGTCAAGAGCAAGATTGTCGCTCGAAGGAGACGACAGAGTCTGAAGCCCGGAATCTGCAAAAGAGGAAAAGGCTGTTGATACCCGATGACGTAGTTTACGTCAAAAGAATATGGGTTAGGTTGAGACTCCAAGTGCAGAGTGTATAGTATAGGAAAGACTATTTTCCCCACGAGGGATGACTCGAGGGTTTATATCGAACTCTCGGGGAACCAGTAGTGAAAGGTTTATCTTCTTATCCTTCTCTTGAAAACCTACAAAACAAAGTAAATTGTTTTGTGCCCTCAACCTCACCAAGTGGTTGTCAAGCACAAGGTGTGAGTATGATATGAAAAGATAATAAATGCAAAACAATAAATGAATATGCAATGATGATAAATAAATATGCAAGGATGGTGAAACAATGATGGATGATATTTTTGGGTTTTGTATTGTGAATGCAAGATGTAAAAGTGTTTTTGTATTTTCGGATTTTTAAATGGAAGAAAATGGAAAATGCTTAAAAGTTGTTGGAAAGGTGTTTCTTATGATTAAAAATGGACCGGGGTTCATGGTTTCACAAATGCACTCTCTCTTTAATAAAGTGGTAGATAATGGAACACTAGAATTGATATATTAGATTGCAACAAAAAGGTTTCATGACAAGTTACTAATTATATGGGCATCACGTCCTAACATAGAGATCTTTTGTTTATTAATCTCTCTTATACTCCACTAAGATGGGAATTAAATCGAGTCATCCCAGTATTAAGATAAATCAGAGTATAGCATTAAGTTCTATGACATGAAGTTAAAATAAGAACATGCTAGATCTAGTCATGGAGAAGTGGCAAGGTCACCCCCACATCTCTGGTAGCAAGGTATTTTTCTTTATCCCTAGTGAGGCAACAAAGTAAGGTAAAGTACCCAAGTGGATCGCGGAACTTCTGTCACTTTCACCGCACTAGCCACCCCCCGTTACTCCATCTAATGCACACGTTCCCCCTCACACGCTCTCATACACAAGTCTGATCAAAACAAGTAAACAAAAACGGGGTACATAATATGCATCTACTTTCATAACTGAAACGAAACTATTACAATCTCAAACAGATATTAACTCATAAAAAGATCCACCACAAAGATATTACATAGATGACCGTAATCATGTTCAGCAGCTCATACGGTGCTAATTAGTGAAGCTCAAAGACAGGAGAGATACATAAGTTACTTCCACAAACCCATAGTCCAGTGGTGGACTAGTCCTTCTTCATCATGGAGACGGTGGAGAAGTCGTTGGAGAAGATGGAGACCACGCCGGCAGCGCCCCGGCGGAGTTTTCCCCCTCCAATCTGCAGCTCCAGGTCTCTGTTTCATGGTTTTGTGTTTCTGCGGCGCTCTCTTCCGAAAGCCGTCGGGGGACTATTTTTATAGTCGTTTTTAGGTCAAGACGAAGGCACGGAGATGAAAACGGATGGCATCGGAGCAACGAGGGGGGAGAGAGGTGCTCTCACGCGGCCAGGGAATCTGGCCGCGTGGGACCCCCCAAAATCCTCCTCGTACTTCCTTTCGTGCGCTTCCTTGGCTCCTACGCTTTGTTCCTTCCAAAAAATGATCCCCGCAAAATATTAGGTCATTTGGACGTCGTTTGGGTCCCTGAAACATCAAAATATAGAAAATAGGGTTTTCTGCCAGTGCAAGATTAATTCCAGAAAAATAGGGAAACTATGAAATATTCCCAAAATCAATATAAAACAATGATATAACCCTTATATGATGCAAATATGATTGAAATATAAGTAATACAATGCAAAGTTCATGTATGCATTTTACATGCATCAACATCCCCAAGCTTAACCTATACTCGTCCTCGAGTATGAAGGTGATAAAACTAACATGGACTTTGCTTTTTAATACTATCAATGGATATCAAAGATGATTACTATTGCTACATAGAGTCAAATGATTCATTCTCAAAGGAGTAGCAATATACAAGATAGATTATGAAGTGATATCAAATATTCAATGTAAGGATGTTCAATGATAATTCACAAAGTGTAACATAGAAGAAAGTACTATGGACCAAGTGTATGCATAATGAAAAGTAAAAACATCCTATAATGGTCATGGAGTATTCTTGTAAATCTGAATATAAAAGGTGGACACTTTGGAAAGATAGATAAATAAGTAGAGGTAAAACATGAATAAGTTTTATCTAGCTTCCAAATGCTTCTACTTAAGTTAAGGTTTGCAATGTGGTATTCATTGGTGTGGAGCTCCCATTACCCCTATCATAGCATCTTGAATGGTTAAGTTGAAAGTGAAAGCAAATATGAGTAGTGTGCTTGACAAAGTATGGGTTGAATGCCTCATGCCCCGTGAATACAAGTACCTCTCCAACTAGCTACTCAACTCGGGCCACATAGCAAGTTCAAGTTAAAGTCATTGCAAGTAATAATAGCGTCATCAAGAGCGTCAACTGGGGTACCTCTTGTCCCAGGACATGGAACAAGCCCATGTCAAAATGACAAGACAAACAAACAAAATGAACAATCTCAACACCTTTTTTATTGACCATTGGTATAGCTTTTATTGTGAGGTGCATCACTGAAGGTTCACTATAGCATGTAAGTAAATTTACACCGTGTATCTCACATGGCTTGGGTTAGCGGCCCAGGTGTCTCTCTATCCATTTATACTCACTCCTCAAACTTACCAAGTTTCCACAATTATTTCACACAATGTTAGGTATCCATAAACAAAAGTACATGATATCAACTAAATATAATTAAGAGCACTGTTGAAAGCTTGCCACGTGACAGCACATATGAGCTAACTCCCAACCAAGACTCTTGTCAAGCACACAACTTCATAATTTTAATCACAATGGTTCATGTTTATTAAGTGCAATAAAAGTAAAGTGTGCATCAAGTTCGTGAGAGCTTTTTAACCAACTTTTCCCATAACAACCAATAACATAAGCATTTTAATTTGGAAACATAGATAATACAATATAACATGATAAACATACTTGGAATAGCATAAAGCTAATAGGTAGATATGGTGGACTCACTGGAAAAACTTTGGTTGAAGGTGTTGGAAAACAAGTTTTTACTTGTTGGAATTTTTGGGCTAGCAAGAGGGAGAAAGTTGACCGTCTAAATGCATGCATAAGTGTCCATAGAACTAATAAATCCATGTTAAAAAAGTAAAGTAACATTCAGCATCAAAACATGAATAAAAGATAGCTCTTGATAAAACACTTGCAAATTAATACTCATTAAAAAGCACATGAATCATGCAACTATATGTTTCTTTTTGAATCAACTCAAACATCCCTTTCCCAATCTTTTTAATAGCATCCAACTTAATTCAACCCAAATTTCCAGTAGCTCTCTCATAACATAAATGAAAAGTGGTGGTCTCACAAATAAAAACCAAACCGAAATAACAAAAAATAAAAGACGCTCCAAGTTTATGCGATAAAGTGCATTGATCGAAAAATAGAAGTTAGACGTGTGCAAACCGAGAGTGTGTTGGTCCAATGGGGTTGTCTTCACATCCCCAAGCTTATGGTCTTCACCATCCTTGGATAGCTCTTGGTGCATCTCCTCTAATCCCTGTGAAAAAACTTCAAAACACCATTTCTCCCATCTCTTTTCTGTGGGGTGACATTAGTAGGCACAAAACAATTGAATTGCTTGCTGCTTGAAATCCTTAAACAAAAGTGTGAAACATGTCCAGAAAGTATATAATATTGTATTCCTTCTCATAAACTCAATTGGATCGAAAAGATTCAACTTGAAAGTTCAAAGAATGCATAAAACAAAATGGGACGGAATCTGTCCAGAAAAACAGCAGTAGCAAAACGCATTTTTTTACCCCACTTAAATATGTCGAAAAAAATCTGAAAAAATTCACGCTTACAGAGGATGAAAAGTTGCAACTACATTTAAAATTTCAGCTCATTCGGAGTTACAGAATAGGAATTAAAAATCATACCGTGCACAGATTCGTGCTGGAATAAAATCTCCGAATACAAATAGCAACTTTTTCAAACCAAAACGGGTAAAACTTGGCACTTTATTAAAAAATCCAGAAACAAAACTAAAAACTAAGTCTCTTGTTACAACAAGAGGACACAAAGAAAATCAAAAATAAAAACAACCGGGTTGCCTCCCGTAAAGCGCTTTCTTTATAGCCATGTAGCTAGGCTTCTTACTTGATATTTATGATGGACGAAGCTCATGAGGGAGCTTGAACGTTGATGTGTCCCTCTTCCTTGGGAAGTGTTCCATGCACTTCTTGTGTGGAAACTGAAACTTCACATTCCCTCCTTTTGAATCAATGATAGCACCTGTGGTACGAAGAAAAGGTCTTCCACGAATAATTGGACTAGAGGTTTTATTCCCCATATCCATGATTAGAAAATCAACAGGTACAAATGTCATATGCAACTCTACCATAACATCACTTACTTTTCCTAAAGCATGTTTAATGGAATCATCAGCAAGTGCAAGTTCAATAGAGCATTTTTCAAGATTCTTTAATTCAAGAACTTCATATAATTCTTTAGACAAAACAGAGACACTAGATCCTAGATCTAATATAGCATGGTGTGTCTCTTTTCCAATGGTTACTAGTACTTTGGGAATCCATATATCCCCAAGCTTAGGTGGTATCATAGATTCTTGGTTGTACCTAGCAATCTTTTCTTTTAAAACAGAACCAAAACCTGCTTGGTTAACATTAATGGAAGGATCACTTGCAAATTTTTGTAAGATAGATATTAATTCATGCAAGCTACAATTCTCTAAGTCAAGTAATGGTTCCTTGACTTCACTAAGCATTTTAACTTCCTCAACTTTTCTTTCCCTATTATATAGATTAAATATTTCATGACGGTCATCAAAAACATCTTCGGGCATTTGGGCTTTTTCTAAACTTTCTTTAATTTTCACTTCCAAAAGCAAGCCATCAAGTAAAATATGAGTGTTAGCAGCAGTAGTATTCATAAAAGAACCCTCACATTCTTGAGGAAAGTTCGTAACACTAAATGGCCAAAAAGTACTTTTTCCATTATGCAAGTTTTTATGTGTTTTTAATTTTTTTATGCAAAACTGAAAATAAAATATGCAAACCGAAATATGCAAGACAATAACAAAACAAAATAAAATGATTTGAAGGTAAAGATGGATAAGATGATGCTCACGTAGGTGCAACCTCCCCAAGCTTAGGTGTTTGCACAAGTTGGTGATGAAGTTGACTTTGTTGTGAGATACTCTTCTACTAGTCCTTAGGCAACGGAACCAGAAAGTGTGGTGCGTGGCTTGACACTAGGACAAATCTTTACAGCAATGATTCCCCGGCAACGGCGCCAGAAAACGTCTTGATACCCGATGACATAGTTACCTGCGTCAAAAGAATATGGGTTAGGTTGAGACTCCAAGTGTAGAGTGTATAGTATAGGAAAGACTGTTTTCCCCACGAGGGATGACTCGAGGGTTTATATCGAACTCTCGGGGAACCAGTAGTGAAAAATTTATCTTCTTATCCTTCTCTTGAAAACCTACAAAACAAAGTAAATTGTTTTGTGCCCTCAATCTCACCAAGTGGTTGTCAAGCACAAGGTGTGAGTATGATATGAAAAGATAATAAATGCAAAACAATAAATAAATATGCAATGATGATAAATAAATATGCAAGGATGGTGGAAACAATGATGGATGATATTTTTGGGTTTTGTATTGTGAATGCAAGATGTAAAAGTGTTTTTGTATTTTCGGATTTTTAAATGGCAGAAAATGGAAAATGCTTAAAAGTTGTTGGAAAGGTGTTTCTTACGATTAAAAATGGACCGGGGTTCATGGTTTCACAAATGCACTCTCTCTTTAATAAAGTAGTAGATAATGGAACACTAGAATTGACATATTAGATTGCAACAAAAAAGTTTCATGACAAGTTACTAATTATATGGGCATCACGTCCTAACATAGAGATATTTTGTTTATTAATCTCTCTTATACTCCACTAAGATGGGAATTAAATCGAGTTATCCCAGTATTAAGATAAATCAGAGTATAGCATTAAGTTCTATGACATGAAGTTAAAATAAGAACATGCTAGATCTAGTCATGGAGAAGTGGCAAGGTCACCCCCACATCTCTGGTAGCAAGGTATTTTTCTTTATCCCTAGTGAGGCAACAAAGTAAGGTAAAGTACCCAAGTGGATCGCGGAACTTCTGTCACTTTCACCGCACTAGCCACCCCCCGTTAATCCATCTAATGCACACGTTCCCCCTCACACGCTCTCATACACAAGTCTGATCAAAACAAGTAAACAAGAACGGGGTACATAATATGCATCTACTTTCATAACTGAAACGAAACTATTACAATCTCAAACATATATTAACTCATAAAAAGATCCACCACAAAGATATTACATAGATGACCGTAATCATGTTCAGCAGCTCATACGGTGCTAATTAGTGAAGCTCAAAGAGAGAAGAGATACATAAGTTACTTCCACAAACCCATAGTCCAGGGGTGGACTACTCCTTCTTCATCATGGAGACGGTGGAGAAGTCGTTGGAGAAGATGGAGACCACGCCGGCAGCGCCCCGCCGGAGTTTTCCCCCTCCAATCTGCAGCTCCAGGTCTCTGTTTCATGGTTTTGTGTTTCTGCGGCGCTCTCTTCCGAAAGCCGTCGGGGACTATTTTATAGTCGTTTTTAGGTCAAGACGAAGGCACGGAGATGAAAACGGATGGCATCGGAGCAACGAGGGGGGAGAGAGGTGCTCTCACGCGGCCAGGGGGACCCCCCAAAATCCTCCTCGGACTTCCTTTCGTGCGCTTCCTTGGCTCCTACGCTTTGTTCCTTCCAAAAAATGATCCCCACAAAATATTAGTCATTTGGACGTCGTTTGGGTCCCTGAAACATCAAAATATAGAAAATAGGGTTTTCTGCCAGTGCAGAGTTAATTCCAAAAAAATAGGGAAACTGTGAAATATTCCCAAAATCAATATAAAACAATGATATAACCCTTATATGTTGCAAATATGATTGAAATATATGTTATACAATGCAAAGTTCATGTATGCATTTTACATGCATCAGCTGTGCATCAGTACATAAAGATACAGAAATAAGATGCTTAGTTAAGAGGAATTACCAGAAGCGACGCCCATATCGTCGTCAGCAAAGGCGGTGGTTCTCATCACGTGCTTAGGACTAGAAGAAGCCGCAGGCCCTGACTGTTTGTGGCGCTTGGTGCTCTCCGGGTTATCAACGGCCTTAATCTCTGGCTCCTTGTGTAACAACCTCTTGGAGGCTCAGCGAGGAGTTGGATCAACCGCAGATGAGTTGATGGCCGCCACAGGGCTTTCATCCTCCTCTAGTTCATCAGAATCGCCATCCGACTCAGCAGTGGCGATGGAGGGGATGTCAACAGTTTCATTGCCCTCCAATTCAGGCAGTAACTTCCTTTTGGGGGCTCGCTTGACAGAAGCAGAGCCCGCGTCAGCCGCAATAATCGACCAATAATTTGCATCAGCCTGATACAATCACAAGCAAAATAAATTGAAGAAAGAGAGGCGATGCGAATGATTGACAAACATGACAATGAGATGGCAAAGGAGGCTACCTCGAAGGGCTTGTTGTTAACACTAAAAAGTGGAAGCCCCACCTTGTCAAAGGAGACCTTCTTTTCCTCAGTCTCGCGGCTAACAAATTCCACCCATTCTTCTGGCTCCCAATCCTTGGCAAATCGACGTCACCAGGAAGGCCGGAGTACTCGATGAAGGGTTGCTTGCGGGGGCTCACGGGCTGGATTCGCCATTTGGTCCAGCAAGCGATTAGGTCGAGGCCAGTTAAGTCGCGACTAACCAGGACACGAATTTTGCCCAATGCCTCGTTGACAAAGGACATGGCGGCTTGCCGAGGTTTGGCCTTCAGTGATTCAGAAGGCACGAAGGCCGTATTGGACCAAGGAGGCAGATGAGTCTCGTTAGCAGGGGAAGTGTCTTGGCAATAAAAGAACGATTTTTGCCAATCTCTGGCTCTGTTGGACACTGCTAATCGAGGGAGGACGGAGTTTTTGTGGCGCTGCAGGGCAATGGTGCCGCATTGAACGTAATCACCACCCTTGGACTCGAGCTGGCTGTTGCAGCTGAAGGAAGCCAGCCACAAGTCGATGCTAGGGTCTGCGTCCAGATAATCCTCACACAGGACATGAAAATTGCTCACCTGGAGCATGGAATTGGGCCCGATATCGTGAAGACGGAGGTTAAACTGCTTCAAGAGGTTGCAGAAGAAGAGCGATCCCAGCGGGATGAACCCGCGATCCACGTGCTCCATGAACATAACCAGTTCGTTGGGCTGGGGGCTCGGCACCACCTCACTACCAGGTGCCCGCCAATGGCATTCCTCCTTTGGGGGCAAGAAGCCCTGCGCAGCAAGCTTTTGGAGGTCCTCTTCTGTCACCCAGGACTTGTCCCAATTGCAGGAGATCCGCCGCAAAGTCTTCTCCTCCACCGGCTTCTTCCCCGCTTGCTTCTTCGGCGCCATCGATTTTTGGCTGATGAGATGGGAGAAATTGGAGCTGGAACAGAAAGAGATGAGGAGGCGGCGCGGCGGGGAATGAATGAGGATGAGGTTGACCTAAGGTCGCAGAACGCTTATAAGCAGAAAATCCCGAAATTGAAGGAACAGTTCGCGCTTGTTGCGTTGAGGGAATCAGTGATCCAAAAAAGAAAAAGGAATATTCCGTCAAGACCGGAGATTGAGCATGAGTCGCGCGCTGTGTCGTGATCTTAAGCCGACATAACTTTGAAGATGAAGATCAGCCAGGACGTTCAGTGTGCGGCTTATCAGCTAAGCAAGGTTAAGTCGTAGGTAGCTATAGGCTCTCCATTTGTGAAGTCCTAGTCGACCTTGGGGGCTAATGTCGGAGGAATACTTAATGGGTTAACCCGCAACCCAATATTATTATGCGGCTCATGGTAAGTTTGTGGCCGCACCATTGATGGGCTTACACGGAGATGGGCCAACCAAGGATCACGACGTGCCAAGGGAAGAATCTAGAAGGTCGAAGATAACTTGACTTGGAAGACACGAAGACGTTTAGTCTCCTAGTAGAACTCCGGCTCATACTTTCCTTGAAGGAAAGGCTTTCCTTGGAACCTAGCGAGCCTCTGTGTATATAAAGAGGACTCGCAGGACTTAGAGGGGGAGAGATACAAGTTCTAAACCCTAGAACATATGGCGACTCGGCATCTCGATCGCCAACCCTTGTAACACCATATTTCAATCAATATCAATCTAGGATAGGTAGGACATAGGTCTTTACCCCACATTGAGGGGCCGAACCTAGGTAAATATTGTCTTCTTCGTGCCTTGTGATCTTAAGCTCGGAGACGCTTGACTCGCGCAATCCCCATGCCTACGAAGTTATCGCAATGACATTTGCCGAGATTAACCCACGACACCGGCCACCGACGCAGCCGGCCTTGGTCCCGGTCCCGACCCCGGCCTCGGATGAGGCAAGGCCGGGCAGGTGCCCGAGCCAGCCAGCCTCCGCAGCCGGCCATGCCGGCCTCCTACACTTCAACCTTGAACCTCTTGCTGAAAAATTCCTGAAATTCTGCCGGACTTCTCTGCTGAATACCATCTTCAAGAATGACCATGGAGCAAAGTGAAGTGACACGGGGAGATGCAAACATGATGATTTCTTCACACTTCCAATGGAGAAAATCTAAACTCCCCAAATAAGCAACATTGGATGTGTACCAATATAAAACCAAATAAGTAGGCAATAAAAACTCAAGTAAGACCAACTCTTCATAAAGAAGAGGGCGGTGGCCTAGGCCACCATGTATGAGTTTATGTGGTGTGACACCGCGAAAATATATCTTGGGTTCACCGCCACAACTCGTCATTTAAGCTCACAATTCAACAAGCGAATATAGGGATGCAAATGAATTCTTACTATCGGCATAATGGGGGAGGGATAGTCCAATGGATTACGACCGCACTCCCCCTATGTCCATGCCTACACCTAAACCAAATAGATAGCCAAGATATAGGTGTGTATGCAAGATAATCAAGTCAAGCTCCTTGAATCCACGATATTTAGCTCATGCCTCAAATAAGTGAATCTTGCTTCATCAAGAGGCTTCGTGAAAATATCCGCAAGTTGGTCTTTGGTCGGAATATAACCCAGCTCAATATCTCCACGGGCAACATGATCACGAATAAAATGATGACGAATCTCAATATGCTTCGTTCTTGAATGTTGCACCGGGTTGTGGGCAATCTTGATAGCACTTTCATTATCACATAAAAGAGGCACTTTGTCACAATTGACACTGTATTCCTTTAAAGTTTGCCTCATCCATAGCAATTGAGTGCAAGCACTAGCGGCGGCCACATACTCGGCTTCGGTGGTGGAAAGAGATATACAATTTTGCTTCATAGAAGACCAACTCACCAAGGACCTACCAAGGAATTGGCATGCCCGGAAGTTGATTTCCTATCATCTTTATCACCAGCCCAATCTGAGTCCGTGTACCCGGCAAGAGATAAGTTGGTGCCCTTAGGATACCACAAACCAAACCTTGGGGTATAAACCAAATATCGAAGGATTCTATTGACCGCCTTCATGTGGCTTTCTTTAGGAGCCGCTTGATACCTTGCACACACCCGTACGCTCAACACAATATCAGGTCTAGATGCATAAAGATAAAGCAAAGAACCAATCATAGAGTGGTAAAGTTTTTGATCAACATCAATACCCTTTGGATTCAGTTCAAGATGACATTTGGTGTCCATAGGAAACCTCTTCTCTTTAGCAGCTTGCATCTTGAACCTCTTGAGCATGTCTTGGGTGTACTTGGCTTGAGAGATGAAAGTCCCTTCACTCAATTGCTTGATCTCAAAACCAAGAAAGAACTTCAACTCTCCCATCATGACATCTCAAACCTATCGGTCATAAGCTTTGAAAATTCATCATTAAAAGCTTGGTTGGATGAACCAAAGATAATATCATCCACATATAGTTGGCATATGAAAAGCTCCCCTTTAACCCTCTTGGTAAAGAGGGTGGGATCGATTTGCCTCACTTCAAACACACGGTCTAGCAATAGCTCTCTTAGGTGCTCATACCAAGCACGAGGTGCATGTTTGAGACCATAGAGCGCCTTATCAAGCTTGTGGACATGGTTAGGAAAGTTTGGGTCCTCAAATACCGGTGGTTGCTTAACATATACCAACTCCTTTAAAGGACCATTAAGAAAAGCACTTTTCACATCCATTTCTTGTAACTTGAAATTATGATGAGATGTATATGCAAGGAGGATACGGATGGACTCAAGGCGAGCCACAGGTGCATAAGTCTCTCCAAAATCAATGCCTTCAACTTGAGAGTACCCTTGTGCAACCAATCTTGCCTTGTTCCTTATAACCATTACATGTTCATCTTGCTTGTTCTTGAAATCCACTTAGTGCCTATAACATTGCGGCAATCCTTTGGCTTCTCAACTAGATTCCACACTTTGTTGCGCTTGAAGTTATTGAGTTCATCATGCATAGCTTCCAACCAATCCGATCTTCAAGAGCTTCAAACACTTTCTTTGGTTCTACCATGGAGATATGTGCTTGATGCTCACTAAAGCTTGCCAATTGACCCCTTGTGGTAACCTTCCTATTTAGGTCACCAATGATTGCTTCTAGCTTATGACTCTTTATTTCCAAATCTCTCTTAACTCTTGCTTTTCGACGGGCTTTGATATCTCTATTGGATCTTGGAGGTATCACTTGATCATCTTGATCATTTGAGTCCCCGTCTTGACCGGAATGTTGACCTTGATCATCTTGATGCACATCTTCAACAATAGAAGGAGAGGGTTGATCTTGGTCTTGACCTTGGCTAGCATCAACAATAGGAGTACTTGGTTCTTGCATAGCAACTTGGTCAACTTGAGGAGGGTCTTGAACTTGTTCTTGGGTTGGTGCATCATTTGCTTCATGGTAGGCGCCGGTTCAACTTGTGATGATGGTGTCTCCACTTGAGTGGAGCTTGGACTTGCTTGACTTGCTTGAGGAGGCTCATGATGGATCTCAATGGGGCGATAGAAACCAACACCCATTCTTCTTATTGCATCTTGAGGTTCCTCATTATCTATATCACAAACATGAAATTGCGCCACTTGGGAGCCGTCATTCTCATCGAACTTCACACTACAAGATTCCACAACTCTCCCTAAGGATTTGTCGTAGACTCTATAAGTGTGAGATTCGGCACCGTAACCAACAAAAATACCCTCTAAAGCTTTAGATTCAAATTTAGATAAATGAACACCTTTGATCTTATAGAAACACTTACAACCAAACACTCGGTAGTAGGAATATTGGGCTTGTTGCCGGTAAGCATCTCATATGGAGTTTCTTTTCTTCCAACGCGAAATAATAACCGGTTTGATGAGTGATACGCCGTGGAGATGGCCTCGGCCCACAAGTAAAGCGGAGACTTAAACTCCGCCAACATGGACCTTGCCATATCCATGAGAGTCCGGTTCTTCCTCTTGGCTACACCATTTTGTTGAGGGGTATATGCAGCGGAATATTGATGACGAATTCCCTCTTCACTAAAAACTCATTTAGGGTGTAGTTCTTGAACTCGGAGCCATTGTCACTTCTAATGGCCAATATGGGAACATTGTGTTGACGTTGAACTTCATTGGAGAAGTCGATGATGGCTTGTTGAGTCTCATCCTTCGACTTGAAGAAATAAACCCAAGTAAATCTTGAATAGTCATCAACAATCACCAAACAATACTTCTTCCCACCAAGACTCGGTTGAGGAACGACACCAAAGAGATCAACATGAAGAAGTTCCAATATCCTCTTTGATGAGATGATGGTCTTGCTTGAGTGGGGAGAATCATGCATCTTTCCTTCAACACAAGCCCTACAAAGACGATCTCTAGAAAAAGAAACATTCTCTTTTAGTCCAAGAATGTGGCCACCCTTGTGAAGACTTTGCAAAGTTCTCTTATTGACATGGGACAAGCGGCGATGCCACAACCACCCACGTCGGCCTTTCCGAATAGGCATATTGCTTGAGTGTTGGTTGACCCCGAGAAGTCCACCACAAACAACTCATTTTCAACATACCCAACGAACATGACCTTTAGAGTCTTGCTCCTCAAGAGTACCACCATATCAATAGTAAAATGGATATCAAAGTTCATCTTATTAAGTGCACAAACCGACATAAGATTGTAACCGAGTGACTCGACAAGCATGACATTTACAAGGGTGGTATCCTTTGCAACTACCACCTTGCCGAGGCCCTTCACCTCAGCTTTTGACTTATCACCATAGGTGACGGTTGAGTGATTTTATTTGGTCCCAACTCCGTCAGGAGCTCCTTTCTTCCGGTCATATGACTAGTGCATCCACTATCAACCACCCATTTAGACCCACCGGAAGCATAGTCCTACAAGAAATCATTGTTTGGATTTAGGTACCCATTTCGCAATGGGTCCTCTTTTGTTAGAAACAAGGGTCTTAGGAACCCAAATAGAATAAGCAATGAACCATCATAAGGATCAACATATTTTGCATAAACATCCCCATAATAATCAACATAAAGAATGTAGTTGGGGTTATTATGCCCCGCAAAGTCACTACGAGTGGTCTTGCCCCTAGTGGCATCACCACCCGCAATGGAAGTCTTGGCTCGTGCGGGCTTGGCCTTGTTCTCCTTGTTCATTGCCTTGGCTACATAACCAAGACCCTCCTTCCCTTTGCGTTGCTTTTGCTCAACTACATGAGCAACAACCTTTTCTTTACCTTTGGGAATAGAGGTCTTGACACTAGTGGCCTTGGCAAGTTAAACCTTCAACCTAGCATTTTCCTCAAAAACATTTGCATGATCACAAGAGGGAGTAGAGGTGCTAGGTGAGTTAGATTTAGAAAGTTGAGTTTGTAGTTGCTCATGAGACTTGACTAGAAGAGAGTGAGTCGTTTCCAAGGCCTTGTGAGCCTTGTCAAGCTTCTCAATATCCCCATGTAGTCTAGCATTAGCAACCACAAAGTCGGCTTTCTCCTTTTTAATCACTCTATACTTGGCAATGGCATGGTCTCTTTCCTTAAGAATTTTAGCAATTATTTCATCATTAGTACTATCAAGAGACTCAAGTCTCTCCTCAAGAGTAACCCTATAGTCTTGTTCTTCTCCAAAAGAAGCATTCAAAGATGCTATAGTGATAGAGTCCTCTCTCTCAATTCGACATTTGACCTCACTGAGGTCTTCGGCCTTTCCAAGTTGGCTCATGAGAGCCTCAACATGCTTCTTGGCTTCACCTTGCAAGTTAGTCACAAAAGTATCGAAAGCAACAAGTTCTTTCTTAATTGCAAGACTAGTGACATCATCCATTTCATGCATAGTCTTAGGAGTGGAGGATGATACCTTGGTGGCCTTGGCCATGAGGCAACGAGCGGTGTTGTTGTTGGTGATGTTCTCATTGAGGGATTCGAAGAGAGAAGGTGATGAAGTTGAGGTAATGTCCAATGCGGCCACCTCACGTGTGGGTTCTTCTTCTTCTTCGGAATCATCGGAAGGGTACTCTTCTTGAGTCATCAACACAATTCTTTGTGCTTTCTTGAAGAATGGCTTCTTCTTGACAATTGGCTTCCTTTGAACCAACTTTGATTGATCCTTGAGTATAAGCCTCCCACCATGTTCTTCTCTATTCTCATAAGGATAATCTTTGATGAAGTGAAACTTGTCATGACAATTGAAGCATGTCTTCGTTTTGGATGCAAACTCCTTCTTCCCACTTGGGGTTGTTCCTTTGATCAACTTGGGCCTTTGCCTTGGCCGGGTCACGCCAAAATGATCTTGACGCAAGGGCCAAGTGTTCATGGTAGGCTTGTTGGAGATCATCCGGAATGATGTTGCTTGGGCATTCTTCAATTTCCACACTATCATCTAGGCACACCACTATGGCCTTCAACGCAAGAGATGGACTTTTTTTCATCCCCATGGCCCTAGCACGATTGTCTTGAGCATTCTTGGTAGCAACCTTGGAGGCTTGCATTTCTTGCATAACTTCATTGGATGACATTTCAAGATAGTTGTGTCTTCCTTGTATGGCCTTCAATTCAATGGGCTCGAAGAGCATGAGGTCATTCACATACTTCCTCTTGATCCAAGCATCATCCACATAGGTGGCTCCTACATTATAAAATGCTTTGGCAAGAATCTTGAGCCTTCCGTACATCTCCTCATGAGTTTCACTATCAAGCATGTAGAAACCTTCAGCATCATTGCTCAAGGCATCAAATCTATTCCTCTTCATGCTCTCATTTCCAAGAAACACCTCCTCAAGACAATCCCAAGCTTATTTGGCGGTGGTGACGTGTTGAATGTGATGAAGACCATTTTCTCCAATGGCAAGTTCAAGCATGTGAAGAGCAGAGGCATTGAGTTGAGCATCAACCACCTCTCTTTCTTGTCAAGTTGTTTGGATCCACGGCCTTGAATCCCACGCGTATGATTCTCCAAAGCTCGATAGAGGCACTGTTGACATGAGATTTCATTGAGTGTTGCCAACTAGTAAAAGCCAATGCATTAAGCTTAGGTGGAGGACCTAAGGTATTTATGTGAGGATGAGGGATAGATGGGTCGGGAGAGTAGACACCAAGAGGGGAGACCTCATGGTAATCGGGCTTCCCACCTTCCGGCTTGGTTATGGATGAAGGAGATTTCTTAGGTTCGGTTTCTTCATCCCCTTCCTTCTTATTCTTTCCTTTATCGGAATCACCCGTGTTGGAAATAAGAGGATCCTCTATTAATGGGATAGTCTCCAAAGGAGAAGGCTTGGTACAAGTGAGTTTTGTGAGCAATTCACCTAACTCACCAAATTGGGTATCCATGGTAGATCTCAATGATGTTTCCATCGTTTTGAGATCGGCCATGGATGCCGGTGTACCTTGCCCTTCCGGGGGAAACTCTCCCAAAGTCATACTTCTCTTAGGCGGTTAAGCCCAACAAGAGAGTCGAGCCTCTGATACCAATTGAAAGGATCGTATGACACCTAGAGGGGGGGTGAATAGGTGTTACTCCAATTTTAGTTCTTTTTCAAATTAGGCTTGACATGAAAGATAAATTCTCTAGATATGCAACTACGGTTAATTCACCTATATGACAAGCTAGCAACTAAACAAGATACACAAGGTAAAGACGATAAACAAGGATAGAGGTAACCGAAGTGAAGCACGCGGAGACAAGGATGTATTCCCGAGTTCCTCCTTTTTAGGGGAGTACGTCTCGTTGGAGAGGTGTGAGACCACCACAAAGGTTGGTCACAACGCCACAAAGGCTCACCTTCTTCTCCGATGAACCGCACCACAAAGGATTAGTTCACCTTCCACTATCGGTTCCCTTCAAGGCGAAAACCGGAGCCTTTACAACAACAATCCGGGGCACAACCCACAACTGGATTGGGGGCTACCGAACGGCTACAATCTGTCACAAGAATAACAAGTAAGTACAACAAGGGGCTAGGTTTTCCCAAAGGAAATCCTAGCAAATGGTCCCTCAAGTGAATGAGGGGGAAATGCAAATCGCCTTGGTGAGGATGTAGATCCGGGCCTTCTCCTCAATCCTCCAAAGATCAACGAGTTTGGGTGGAGGGATTGGGAGATCTAGTGAGTCTTGAGCTTGCAATAATGGTGTTCTTCAATGTTGGGCGAGCTGCTTGTCCAAAGGTAGGTGGAGGGGCTTTTATAGCTCCTCCAAATATCTGCCCGTTTGAAGAGGTACGGGAGGCCAGCCTTGGGCCCGGCCTGGCCGGCCTGGAAGCCGGCCTCTTCCCAGATGCGCGTTGACTTGCAGAGAGGCCGACCACCCACCCGAGCCACCCGGCCTTGGAACCGGCCTAGGCTGGCCTGGAGGGGCGGAGGCCGGCAGGGTACCCGAGGCGCCCGACCTTGAGGAGGATGCCAGCCCGGCCTGGAGGCCTGCCTCACAGGGTTTCACAAAACCGTTTTTCCAACGCTACACTTTCTTCTTTTTGAATGGAGAGAGATAAACTTTATCCCTTAAACATAAAACCTAAGATTTCCTGTAAGCACTTAGCGGATGGTTAAACACTCCAAGTGTTGTGATCAAACACCAAAACAAGATTAGCGGACTATGTCCTTTCAACTCCTTCGAAAAAAAATCTCTGTCAACTGGACTGAAGGTTAATTATAATAAGTCTGCTATAATTCCATTCAATTTATTAGCTCAAAGATGCAATATATTAGCCCAAGGTTTTGGATGTAAAGCAGAGATAATCTTCCTTACCTGGGACTACATATGGGAACCACTAAACCAAGAATGAAACATTTGATTGGAATTCTTGAGAATATTGACATTTGACTCACTTGTGTAGCCACCACACTTTCATGTGATGGGAGGCTAATATTTGTGAAGGTAGTTATTTCTGGAATTCCTAACTTTGCCATGTGTTCACTGAAGTTACCTCTTGGCGTTCTGGACCATGCATGCAAAAAATTCTGGCCGAATTTTTTTGTGGAAAGGAAAAGAAATTTATAAAAAAGGAAAGTGTTTGGTTAAATAGGAGAAGGTTTCTAGGCCAAAAACTGCAAGGGGACATGGAATTTAGAGTTTAAGGATTCAGAATACTGCTCTCATGATGAAGAACTTATTCAAATTCATGAACCAAACTGATATTCCATGGGTTAAACTTATTTGGCAAGCACATTATCATGAAAACAAACTGTCTCATTCTAGAAATCCTTGTGGGTCATTCTGGTGGAAAGATTGTCTCTTTTTGTGGGATAAATTTATGGATCTGACAACTATCAAAGCTAGCACAGGAAAATCAGTGAAAATTTGGAAAGATAAATGGATGGAACCAATAGCAATGGACGAGTTCCCACATTTATTTTCTTTTGCCAATGATCAGGACATCGGTTTGGAAAAAATCACTTCTCTAGCTGAAGATGATATATATGATTAATTTCACCTGCCCTTGTCCATTATTGCTCCTCAGGAATGTGAAGAATTGCCACACATCCTTCAAAACTGGTCGGATAATAATGATATATGAACACTCAATACCAATGACTTTTTGAATGGAAAGGAAAATAGTCATGTAAAAAAGTATATGAGAAAGTTGATCCAACCGAAGCAGCCACTCCACCATTCCAATGGATTTGGAAATTGAGAGCACTACCCAAACATAAATTTTCTTCTAGTTCTCTTACTTGACAGATTGAACACAAGAGATTTACTTACAAGGAAAACTTTCATATTGAATCAAAAGCATTTGTGTGCCAGGAATGCCCGATTGAAACAATGGAACATATTTTTTCTCATGTGACTTCAGCCAAAGCTTCTGGTTGAAATTAAATCTGGAATGGAATAATGATCTTGACATCATGGAGCTCCTAATGGATGGTAAACCAAATATCTAATCTAAATTGTTTCAAGGAGTTTCTCATCACATGATGTTGGAGCTTATGGAACCATAGAAACAAGATTGTTTTTTGATAACCAGGATTTAAATGTTCATGAATGCTTCAGATTTTTCAAGGAAAATTTTGCGCTTGTTATGCATAGATTAGAACCAAGACTTAAATAAGGCATGCAACAATGGATAGATACTTTGTAATTTCCCTCTTATGAACTTGACAACACATTGTAAATATCCATTTTATAAATGAAAAATGACACCCTACTGTTTTTGTGTAAAAAAAAAGCTTAAACATGAGGGAGAGTGTTAAAGTATAATGACCGTCTCTCCTCTCGGTTTGGACTTTTGAGATGGTTGTCTATTGCATCAATTCAATACGGGTTCAGTAATAACTTGATAACATACTAGTGATCTACACCTGTTACAACAAGGCCTTCTGCTTCGGTACATCCCCCTCCCTCACCCGCCTAACTCAAGTACTTAAATAAAAATTAATAAAGTTGTATTAGTCCATGTAAAAACCTGTACGGCCCAATCCTACG
Source organism: Poa pratensis (assembly GCA_947311845.1). Taxonomy (NCBI): domain Eukaryota; kingdom Viridiplantae; phylum Streptophyta; class Magnoliopsida; order Poales; family Poaceae; genus Poa; species Poa pratensis. Next base: position 26,013,621 of record CAMZMU010000104.1, read on the forward strand.
TGTACGTATCCGTGTTTATACGAAATTGATGGTCCTTCTTCGCAGAGACGAGCGATGCCACTGATGAGGTGGTGGTGGCCGGCGGGAGCGACGACGACCGGTGCTGTCTGGGATGAAGAATGTCACGCCCGACGAGATGGTCGCCGACAGCGACGGGGTGGCAGATCGATCCAATCTAGCTAGCGCCGGCACGCTCAGTGGCGGCGGCAACTCGATCCAAGCTAGCTAGCGCCGGCATGCTCGGCGGCGACGGCGGGAAATCGATCCAATCTAGCTAGCTGATTCACGTATACGTACAGAAATCGATCAGGATCACGTCAAAAGCTGGGTCCTCATGTAGTAGTACTGCTTATCGATCAAATTGGCTCAAAGTTGGAGTACGTGCGTGTGGGAAAAAAACCTTTTGAGTTTCACCTACAACAAGAAGGATGTCACGCGTAGTACTAGGGTAATCAAACAAGGTCTGTACTTCAATTACCATATGCATGATGTGCCCCATGAGAGAGAGGTGGCCGTTAGGCAGATCATTTATAGCGATCTCAAAATATCTTGATGGTACAAAGGCCAGACAAAAACAAAGATGAGTTGAACAATACAAAAGTTTAAGACAATCTCCAACAATGCCCAAAAAAGGACAGCAAAAAGTAGTTTCAGACACGAGAAAGTTACAGTAGTTTTTTTAGTGGGGAAAAGGCACGGAGGATGTCATTTGGTTTTGTCTTGTCTGCCACGCGCACTGAACTGAGACTGGGTCATTACTTCTCTCCTATCTAAAATCGAAAAGTTTCGTTCCCGTGTTTACGTCGTCGACTTCTTCCTCACGCACGCTCCCTTCACCACGCGTGAACGCGGATGGGCCAGGCCCAGGCCCATGTCCATGCCCGTCGCTTCTCCCGCATCCCCTGCCGCGCCGTGTTTAGCCTCCGCCACCAAAAAGACGCCGCCGCCGCACTTCCTGTCAAGAGACGGCTGGTGCTCCGCAACAGCGGCAGTCAGCCCAGGCTCCCCATCCGCCTCCCCATGCTGCAATTTCGTGCTGCCTCCACACATCCCAAGGCCACGGTCAGTCGGGCCGGCGCGGAGGACGCGGAGGAGGGTCGGGAGCCGCTAGCCCGCCCACCTGGGCGGCGTGGAAGAGGTCGAGGTGATTAAAACTGGCGGCGGCGGCGAGGCCCGACACGCCGTGCTCATGCTCCTGGTGGCAGCCGTGAAGAACAGAAGGGTGCCCCTCAAGGGGTCTGTCTCGCCGGCGCCGAGATCGCTGGGTGGCAGCCGTGAGTGAACCTGCTGTTGCTGGCTTCTTGTGGAGCTCATCCTTAAATAAGTGTTTTCATCTTCAGAATGGTCAGCATGGTTAATCAGTTTGTATTGTTTTCAGATACGCGGTTTAACAACAGAAGTAAAGTCACTGTAATGAACCAACAGGTTTTGTTTCCAGTTCGTAGTTGAAATAAGAAAAGTGAAACACGCATATGGTCACTTAGTATGGGCATGTTCTATGTGTCAGGTTTACTGTCCGCTTCGGTGAAAATACCATTTTATGCTTTGCATACCCACCTAGCTCATATTTGCAATGTCTCGACTTTTCTATGTATGCTCGTAGAAATTCATTTTTACTCTCTTACCGTGTATGTGTCATGTGCTGTAGAGTCACTATTTCCTATTAAGATACTGTGCCAAAATCATTGGAAAACTGCATTTGATTGCCAACACAAAGGTGTATCCTGCAGTAGAAATGATGTTTCATATATGAAATAAAAGGTAATCCGATATGATTTTCAGCCTGCACTATGGATGCATTCATGGGAGTTCATAGCAATTGTTTTTGAAAGACCAGCTTCTGAATCTATTGATAAGCTAATTTATATAATCTAAAATACATCTTACATAGGTGATCTTTCGCATGATGCAGGTGACAAATTTCTGATCCAAGCATGCTACTGTCTGGTAGCGGCAGTCTGCTGCTGCTGCATGTAGTCTTAGTTCCACGACCACGAGTACTGTATGAATTCACCCACGTCAGGAGCTCAGAACGATCCTGTTGATCTTGTTCTTATGTTGTTATGCCAAAGTTCTGGAGTACAACGTTTGGTAGTGGGTAAAAATGTGATCCGCATGTGAGCAGTTTTCGTGCAATAATATGAAACTATATGATTATGTGTTGTATTGTGATGACCCTCGTTGGAGTACAAGGCAAGACGTAGTAGGTTTAAACCAATCCTATCACTGATGCCCGCATTCTCTCTCGCTGACAATACATAATGTCAGACAGGGGCGGCATGGGGCCGGTTGAACGGCAAAAGAAAAATAGTATATGTTTGAGCTAACTATCTAGGAAAGTTGATGTTATGTTCAATATTGGTGTACATGAACTAACTACAAACGGAATCATGTAACCCGTTCCTTTATGTTTTGTTAAATATTTATGTATATGTACTACAACCGGAATCATGTAAGTTTGCGTGAGTTCCTATTTGGTATGTCACTTTGCACCGTTTGTTTGAAAGATGTTTATGGATTGTAGTTATTTATTTCCTTCGCAAAATACGTAGAGGGATAAGAGAAGATCCGCCTTCTTTATCATTATACATGTCTTAACAGAGCATGGGGCTATGTTAGAATTTATCATGTGACGTGTGTGGCGACTTAATGGGCCATGACACCACATGAGCATTTGACACAGATTTTCGTCACCCGTTGCAACGCAAGGGCATATTACCTAGTTTGGAAACAAGTCTGATTGCTGTCCTTCCACAAATAAAAAGGACAGGAGTTGTCAGATTAACCTCGCGTCAGGCAAAATCGCGGCTGACCTCGATGTAGCCACGTCCAGGATCTGGCTGTCTAGCAGACTAGGTCATGCATGCTTATTTCTTCTTTTGGCTCCAGCCCTACCTGGAGGCTGGTTCGCGACAAGGGGCGGAGCTGGTATACAAGCGTTGGGTTCAAGGGAACCCAACTATATTCATCAAAACCCTCTTAATGACTGTTCTGCACCAGGTTAGCACTAACTTTATGGTAAAAGATATAAGCAAAATGAAATATACAACCTTTAGGCAATGCCTTAAAAAATCACTACAGACGTTGTGCCGATAATGACGAGTCCAACCGAAGATTGAGCTTGGGATTTTCACCCCGAAAGACGAGTTTCTAGCACGACACAAGCGCATGTCGACATTGACAGAAATGTTTCAATGAAGTATGTAGATTCGATACGGACGTGTCGACTATCATCTCTGTCTGATCAACGACTCATCACTAATAAGACGCCCCTGAACAAGAAGCTGGAAGTCGATGACGTCTCATGCCACCACGCTTCCAGCAATTATCGGCAATATCACCAAGGCGATCCATTATCGCCAATACTATTTAATATACTCGCTAATATGCTAGCCGTCATGATTGAGTGCACGAAACACAATGGTCATATTGAGGGGATAGTGCCACATCTTGTGGATGGGGGACGTCCTATGCACCGATATGCGGATGATATTTTCTTTATGGATCATGACATCAAAGAAGCTAAGAATCTGAAATTAGTTTTAGCACCATTCGAGCAACTTTCATACTAAAAATCATAAGAGCAATTATTATGCATCATGAACGCCCAAGACGCGGCTTCTCAATATGCCTAGTTGTTCGGTTGTGAGAAAGGATAGTTTCCTATTAAGTATTTGGGTATTCCAATTCACTATCGGAGACTGACAAACACCAAGTAGAAACACGTCGAGAATCGCCTGAAAAAATATTAAGCGGCTGGAAAGGAAAACTATTATCTCTGTTTGAAGATTATTTATCATTAATTTGGTACTAAGTACTGCCTCGCCTCTATTACTAAAAACAAGCCATATAATTTTTTTTCCTAAAAATCAGACAATGTAATCTGACCAAGATTATAGAGAAAAGTACCAATAATTGCAATATTCTATAGATATACCAAAAAAAAATTTAATGATGTATCAAATAAGATTAATTTGAAAGTTAAGATGTTGATAGTTTTTTCCAAAAGTTTGCTTAAACTTCACATGATTTGACTTTGAAAAAATTTATACCATTTATTTTACAGAACGGGGTGGAGTAATATGATATTGTATATTATTTCTTTCTTCAACTTACCCAAACTAGTCTTCCACATATTTATCTATTCTGATTTAGATTGTTTTGGCAAGGAGATAGTGAAAAAAACCGACTAACTCGATGGGATGTGGTATGCTGACAAGCAGATGGGTGGGGGGGGGGGGATTTTCATGACTCTCAGGCAAAGAACACAACACTCCGATTTAATCAACGAGAGCATCATATCTAACGAGTAGGGTGATTCGTTCACGATTCCTGAGTGACCGAATATCGATGACGTATTTTTTTGCCAAATCTTGTCCCTTGGCAAAACAAACGTCTTATGTGCCATCGGACGAAACTATTTTCAAATCTAACCTCTTGATGTCGGCGTCAACGAGAAATTGAGCCAAATTTATCTAGGTATAAGCGCCGAAAATTAGGTATCTTTTTTCTGAGAGAGAAAACATTTTAGCATTGGAGGGCTAGATTAGGCATTAGTTTCCCTAAGGCCACGTTTCATGAAGAAAAAAAAAGTCGATGACGGACTCTGCCTCACCTGGCTCTGAAACGGCCAGCCGTGCGCCGTCAAAAGAACTCCCCTAGAAAGAGTCAACCGCCCACGGGTGTCAGTCAGACGAGCTCGAAAGATCCCCCGAGCTCGAACAACGAGCGAGGCGCCTAGGCCAAGAGTATCATCATAGATGAAATATTTCATTTTTCTATGGTTTTCTTACAAAAAAAAAGTGATGTTGAGTCTTAGTCTTATCGGCTCAGTCATATCAGTGAGTGACGCGTGTCTTCCATATCCCCTTTCGCTGATGTTCCGGTTCATCGGGGGTGGAGCTGGAGCTTGAGTCACCGCGCGATGCAACACTTTAACGTGGCATAAATTTTCAAAAAACAAATATGTAAAAAATGTGTTCTATAACTTCTAACATAGATTATAGGTCATAACAAATACAATGTGTAAATACAAAGAACCGACAATCAAAAATCAATGTACACACAATTTTAATATTATTATAAAGTTTAGAAATTACAAAGGATACAAACCAAAAGCTTCATGCCTTGGGGCAGTATCTCCACCAGGTTAGCACTAACCTTATGGTAAAAGATATAAGCAAAGAGAAAGAACGCAACCTTTAGGCAATGCCTTTTAAAAAAAAGCTCTACATACATGTGCCGATGATGACGAGTCCATTCGAAGATTGAGCTCGGGATTTTTCATCCTGAAAGACGAGTTTCAAATCACCATGTTCAGAAATAGCACGACCCAAGCGCATGTGGAAATTGACAGAAATATTTTCAATGAAGTGTGCAAGTTCGATATACTGACGCTTCGACTATCATCACTGTCCGGTTAGCGACTCATTACTAATCAGATGCCCCTGAAAGTGAAACTGTAAATCGATGACGTCCCATAGCACCACGCTTTCAGCAATTATCGCAAATATCACCAAGCCGACCCATTATCCCCAATACTTTTTAATATACTAGCTAATATGTAGCCATCATGATTGAGCGCATAAAACTCAATGCTCATATGAGGGGGTATAGTAGTGCCACATCATGTTGATGGGGGACTCTCTATCCACCAATATCTGAATGATATGATTCTCTTTATGGATTATGATATCGAAAAAGCTAAGAACCTGAAATTAGTTTTAGCAGCGTTCGAGCAACTTTTAGATCTAAAAATAAATTTGCATAAGAGCAAATTATTCTGCTTCGTGGATGCCCAAGACACGGTTGCTCACTATGCTGAGTTGTTCAGTTGTGTGTAAGGATAGTGTGACGCCCCAAAATCGGTACCATGCAGAGTTCAGTGATCCCGCCAAAATCCGCATAATAACGATCTTAGGTCGCCCACCAGACATAACGTGCACGCCAAAACATGCGCGTTATGTGGGTGGAATTGTCATAACATTACAATAGTTCACGAAAGAATCCACAACAACAACAGAAGGAGATATATATACAAGAACGACCCAAACGAGTCAGGATACAACTGATACATTACAAAGATCCAAATCCCAGCGAAAGCGAAAGGTATCCAACTACGGATAAGATACAAATTGGACTAAGAGTCCTGAAGATAACCATGGCGTCCATATCCCTGCCCAGGCCGAACCGGAGGGATACCCAATCTAACGTCGTCAGACTTCAAACCTGTTGACTGCACAAAGAGTACATCCCAAAGATGGGTCAGGCACAACCGCCTGGCAAGCAATGCTCAAAAGATACCAACACAAAGACTGCCAAAGTATAAAAGAAGGTGGACTGAGGCGGCAGCAGCAGCACTAAACATCCTATGGAGACATTCTACAACTTCCGTCTACTAGAGAGGGATAAGAGAGCGCATCGGAACCAACTAGCTTCTAACACCAAACATAACACTTCCCAGATTCACCCCCTCAACCAAGTATGAAGAAGCAATCGAGGGAAACTCACACAGTTGTCAAGTTTTAGTTTCATATTATAGTGAAAGTAAGTCTAACTTACTAGTCAAGTTAATTAGTATCATTAGGTGTAAGTTGTCTATGATCTTGTTAGCCAGCATCCGCACCAAGTCGTCCATAACCGTGGACACGACTTCTCGAAAAGATTTAATCCTGCAGGGGTGCACCATGGTTAACCCATACACGTTCGATCAATCCACAACCACAAAGGCAGGACTTCTCAACCCAACTCTTCCCATCTCTACTTTCAAGTCTTTGGGAGCCACCCATCTGATTCTTTCCCGCGTCAAGAGTCCGGCCGAAGCTCCGTTGCGGACCCATCTGTTGTGCGACACAACCTTCCCAGGCCTCCTCTAACGGTAGCTACCCGGTCAGACCTAGTCCACATCTATATGTAAGTGCAGCCGGCATCCATCCATCAACAAGAACCTCCATCATCATGCGTATGAGCAAATGGAAAATTCAAACTACTTGTGGCTCTCTAGACCATCGGCAAATCAAGTACTAGCTTGGAGGGGGTTCCATTAGACCTCCCACGAGTGGGTAGTGTGCTCAAACTCGGATAAGAGGACAAGAACTGAGTTCCTAGTGCGACACTTAGCAGAACAAAACACCAACAAGTTGGCCTTCCACCGGGTGCCTTACCATTTAGTTATAATCCACAAACATTAACATCATTTTAAGTAAAGATGAGCCAACCTGTCATACTAAACATGTGAAGCAAAGATAGACAGACTCGCAACAACAAACCTAAGCATGCACTACGACTCGCAAAGGCTAACAAGTAAACAAGCAACAAGGTAATAGGATGTGGGGATAAGGTTGTATGTGGCTGCATGGTAAACATGAATAGGATCGGGACACAAGCATCGTAACATAAGGATAGCAATAGATCAACGACAAGAATGGAAGACAATGTAATGGTAGCAAGTGAGCAAAGCTTGCCTGGAAACACGGTAGGGGTAGCAGAACTTGTCGTTGCTCACATCATGTCAACGTCTTAACCGCGAAGAAACAACAAACACTAGAAAGCGCAAAAGATGCATCTTACAACTACGGCAAAGATCCAGCATGTTCATGATATGATGCATGACATGGCAAGATGCAACTTAAGCCAAATTAAGCGGAACCGGGATTCCGACAATTAATATTAAGGTTCAAGTTATTTATCTAACCACCAATTTAAATGTTGATTAACATGTGAAGCATGGCACGGGTGAGCTACACAAATTAAATGAAGTCGGGACATTTATCGAATATTCCCGCACACTCCATATTTAATTATCAGATGAATTGCTAATTACCCACAACCCAAGATATGCAACAAATGCATGAAAGATATGGGATGCACAAGATAGATGACATTTTATAAAATAGGCATATAGGTATAGGCTCGGGTTTGGGTTCGCACGTCGGAAAGAGAGGTCGAGGAACTCCGGGGGTCAAAGCCAGAATCTTCGGGTCGAAGAGGAAGTAGTCGAAGTCGGGGATGTATTAGTCGCCGAACCGGGACATCATCGTTTGTCGGTGTCGTGGAAGTAGTCAAGGTAGTTGTACTCGGGTCGTCGTCGTTCCCGGTTCGTCGTTGTGGCGGATATTGTCAACGGTCGGGGATCTTGTCGGCGGGAAGAGATCGTCACGGAAGGTCTTGGCGACGGGCAGCGATCGTCACGGAAAGTCTTGGCGACGCGCAGCGATCGTCACAGCGTCGAACTTGTCGGCGGTCACGGACACCGGAAGAAGCACACGGGCATGCACCGCAACACGGACACGGGCGGGCACGGCAACACGGCACCGGACACCGGAAAAGAAACGCACGGCGCACACGTCAACTTCTTGCGGGCAATTCGACAAACACCCGGCGAGCAAAGGCGGGACACGCCGTGGAGCTGGGGACCGGGGAGCTCTCCTCAAGAAGTTGTAGCCGAGGCAGAACCGTACTGGGAGAAGCCGCAATCGATGCCGGGGTTGCGGTCACAGCACCATCCCGCCGGCATCGGATACGGAGGAGTCGCAGCAGCATCCACAGCCTCACTGCACACCCGCACCTTGACCACCACGACACCACACCACCGTAGCAGCAGCATCGTGGGGCAGCAGATCGAGGACGTCGTGGGTCGGGGTCGAAGCGCAGCGAGGAAGGCGGCTCCGGCCGGGGCGAGGTGATGTCGGCACGGCAGCGGGCCGGAGAAAGGGCAGGCAGGGGGAGGTTCCGGCCAGCCGGAGCTGAGGAATGCGTCGGGAAAGGGGCGCCGGGCGCCGTGGCGAGGGAGGCGCGGGGAGAGGCGAGGGCGGCGCCGGCCGGCGGCCCGCCGGAGATGAGGAAGGGGAGGAGCACGGGGAGGAGGCGCAGTCACACGGGGTCGGGCGGGGGCCAGCCGAGGGAGGACGACGCGCGAGGAAGAGAGGAAGGCGCAGAGGAGGAGGGGGCGGTGCGGGGCGCCTGAGCTGGGGGCTGCGCCGGCGAGGAAGGCGGCGCCGGCGAGGGGCGGCCGGGGCCGACGGCCGGGCCGGAGAGAGGAAGGGAAGGAGCAGGCGACGGGGGCCTCGGGTGCGATGTGTGCGTTGTGTGGCTGAGGAGAGAGGGGATAAGGAGAGAGATGGAAAAAGAAAAGAAAGGGAGGAAAAAAAAGAAAAGAAAAAGGAAAAGAGGGGGTGGAAGGACCCGAATGCAAAAACGAAAAACAAGAGGAGGGCGGCTTCAAAGACCAGGGGGAGGAAGAGTAAGTTTCCAGGGGAAACCCTAGGGTTTCAGCTTAGGTGGGCTTTGGGCCGAAAGTGACCAGGTTGGACTGCTCTCTCTCACACTAAAACATTTTTATTTTGCAAAACCTTTTGACAAAACAAATTTCAAAACGGAGACCGACTAAAAGAAAAGGAGGGAGTTATTTGAACAAAAAAAATAGAGTTTATCAAAATAATTTTATTGTCAAATTAGTGCAATGCTGATTATGCATGATGTCATGATGATGCGAAAAAGAAAAACAAACAAATCTAATTGGGGAAAACCCCGGGACGTTACAGACGACACCACTAACAAGGGATCGCGCCCCCACGATCCACCCAAAGACAACAGGAAGAGAGAGATAAACTATCGGGTCTTCGTGCTCCACACTGATCTTCTCGACACCACTAACAAGAAATTGTAACTCCATCTTCAGCTTGTCACACCACTAACTCCATCTTCAGCTTGCAAAACAATGTCTTATGTGCCCTCGGACAAAACTATTTCCAAATCTAACCATTGATGTCGGCTTTAACGAAAATATAGCCAAATTTATCTAGGTATAAGCGCCAAAACATTTAGGTATCTTTTTTTCTGAGAGAGAAAATATTTTGGTATCTGGAGGGCTAGAATAGGCATTAGTTTCACTAAGGGGCAGATAAAAGGTCAATGACGGACTCTGCCTCACCTGGCTGAAACGGCCAGCCGTGCGCCGTCAGTCCTGTTGTCAAAAGAACTCCCACGGGTGTCGTCAGTCAGACAGGCTTTTTCCCCTCCCCCAAGGGTGGCGGCTGGCTTGCATCACGCCCCGCCGCCTCCGAAAAGCGCCGCAAATCTGTACCTCGCACGCCGCCCATGGCTGCCGCGGGAGACGAGCAGCAGCTGCTGCTCCACCTGAAGCTCGCCTTCCTCGCCCTGGAACCCCCCGCCTGCGTCCTCACCCTCGCCAGGTACATCCCACAGCAGTCCTCCGTAGTAGATTGTACATTTGTACATGCCACTAGCACTAGCTCGAAAGCTCAATGCATCTAATTTTCGCAATCCCGTCAAACCTCCTGAGCCATTTATGTGCTAGTAATCAGAGGCTTCTCATTCGGCCCTTTTCAATCGCAGTTGGTAATTTGGGCGCTCTTGAATCGCAGTTGGTAATGTGGGCGTGTGTGATATTTGTGATGTGCTGTCCTGTGCAGAGTTGATTTAGGATACAGACACGGCAAAGACGCGCAACAACGTACGTGGGCTAGTTCTCTAGCGAGTGCGTGTGGCGATTCTGTGATCTGTTGTCACGAATTCTAAGCTTTTTTTTCTCTGCTGCCATGTAGGTTTTGATGGAAATAGCTTAACAGGAATACCCATGTTCAGTGCAAGAAAAATATATTCTTCGAGGAAACACAAAAGCTTTAATTCTGTTTCGATTCATTGATAGAAGAGAAGTTTTTAGTACAATCCCGAAAGGGCAACACCCAAGGTTACAATACAACGCTATGCTCTTACAAGCTGGCTTTCCGCCTTGATTGTGTCGAGCAGGCAGGCATGAAGTGTCGGGTTGAGCCCAGTCGAAGTTGACTGCACTGCGCCGCTTCCAGATCAACCACGCCGTAAGCATGATCGTCATAGAGGTGCCTTTCCACGCCTCGGTAGGGGCACAAAGGACAGACCCACAAACCTGTCTCCGGCAGCGGGGATGCAGGTGGGATACCGGATCCAGTGCAAGTAGAATTTTGCGAGGTCTTAGGTTCTAGTAATAGACAAACAAAAAAGCCAATAAATGTGGAGTCAGTTTGCACCTAATACATTTCACACATAGAAAACAAAAAAATATATGAAAAGAAAATAAGTTTGAATGAGGTATAGTACCTTTTTTCCTTTTGTTTTCAAAACAGTATGGTAATTTTTATTTTTATTTGGTTTATGCAGAAAAGCTGGTGAAGGTTCTGTCACGCTGCAAGTTCAAAATTTTATTTTGGAGAACTGTACTTGCACTAATGTAAATGCCTTCTGCTATTTCATATCACAAACATTATTACCCACGAAATTGGCACCATACATATTCTAATTTTGTATCAAATGAGGGTAGAATTAAAATTCTATTCAGCTAATAATGTACTATGGTAATGCTATTTTTCTGGTTATCGCTCACTATTTCAGTTTGCGCTTCTGGTCTAAAGCATTGTGTACTCACGCAGGTAGGCGGAGGTCAAAATTATACCTATGGAGTAACTATCCTTAAAAAGGTTATAGCTGAGGTTGAATTATCATCAGATGTTGTGATTGATGAGCTCTATGAGGAATTTGGCCAGTGTATGTTGTCAAAAGCAGTATGTGTATCTAATTTTTTTTATTGCATCTCAATAATCAGTACTTGTTGACACAATATACTCAAGTAACTCGTTTCGCTGTTTCTGAGCAGAATAATTCATCGCTGAATATGGCTAACAAGATCTATAAGGATATATCCTTTCTTTCTCCTACATGTGAGTTATTAATTTGGAACTATTTTCTCAGATGTTTTACAGCTATTTAATTATGACATTGTAGTAATGAATATGTTTTTATAGATGACAATGTTTCCTCGAATCCAGTAAGCTTGGTTGCTCGATTATCATGTTCTACTAATATTTAAATTCATGTGTTCATGTGTTATATAGACAGCATTTGTATTAATTCATTCATGTCAGTGGGAATTTTACTATTTCAGGTGTTGTCTTTGGCCATCAAGTTTATTTTTATCTGAGTTCATTCTTTCATTCCCAGAACTTTTCTCCAAAAAATGTTGCTTTGAGGTAAAGTGTTTATTTGTAGTATTAACTTAGAATTAGATTTACTACTTCAAGCAGTTTTATTTTCCGTCGTCAAACATTCATATCAGCCAATATATCTGCAATATTAGCATGTGCGAAAGCAGGGGTGGCAGGCCTTAGCGCAATCCTACCCGAGATAGGCCCTTCGTATGTGGTGTTATAAATAGGGAGTGGTCCGATCACGGGCTTGTGCATAACTCTTTTTCTATGAATGCATCGAGAGCAAAGCTTCTGCACTTTCTCGAAAAAATGTGCATATTTTGCAGAATATTATCAAGTATTTAAGTAGAGAACTATTGCCATTGCTTAATTTGCACGTATTTAATGTGGATCTCGTCTGTTTAGTAGAGAACTATTGCCATTGCTTAATTTGCACGTATTTAAGTATGTTTTCTTGCTTCCGATACAAGTACTAGTGTACCAAGTGTGTTTGTAGTTGTGCACATGTTGTTATATGCCTTTTGCGCCAAATAATTGTGAACTTGTGTTAACAGGCTATATCCTCATCAAGTCAACGTCTATTACTTCTATGTTTTGTACTCCCTCCGTTCACAAAAGGATGTCTCAACCTAGACCAAATTTACATGTATCTACACACTAAATCATGTCTAGATACATACAAATTTGGGTTTGGTTGAGACATCCTTTTGTGTACGGAGTGAGTATGTAGTTTGTCCTTGACATTTTCCTTTGAGCAATTAGTTTAGTTTCTAAATTTAGTGTATTTTTATATAGTTGTGGCCTATATGGGTAAAATCTCAAGAATGAGTGTTATCAGGAACTTTAATATGTGTTTTTTCTATGTTTCCATGATAAGCAGCTAGGTTCTGGTGTTGGTTTGGTTGGTGTATGTCTTAACTATGTTGGTGCTTCCAAGGTATGAAAGTTTATTATACCACTGTCCATTCAAGTTCATAAGTATGCCATAAGCTATAAATGCCAACAAAGTTCATAAACATTTTGCAAGGCAAAACATTTATGGGACAAGAAATACTTGTAATGTGAAACGTATATAATGATGCAGGTTATTCTTACTGATGGTGATGCATCTACTCTAGCAAACATGAAGGCGAACATGGAAATGAATAACTTAAGCATTGAGGATCGTCACCTGGTAATAGAAAACAAGAATAAGGTGTATTTAAGTCCTTGCTAAAATATTAGCTTCTATGTTTTCATGATCACGCATTTTAGATTTGCAGTATGATTTCGTTTGTAAAAATGGGTAGCATAGCTAGCCCTTGATCAAACATATTTGTTAGATAATGTATGCATAAAGTCTCTTGTTAATCAAGAGGAGTGACAGCATTATCTCACTTGGAAAGAGTGATAATGCACTGCATTTCCATATTTATTTTTCACATTAGCATTGGTACTTATCCTTTAAGCTTTGGATGAATGTTGTTTCAGACTAAACTTTAATCTTACTATATTCTGACATGTAGGTAGAGTGCAAGTATCTTTCCTGGGAAGAAGCATCTGATAGAGATTTATGGGCATGCCAGAGAGATGTAGTGTGAGTATATATATATTCTTTTTATAATACTTATTTTGTATTTCTGTAGCATTATGCTTTCATTTTTCAGTTTTTTATTTTGTTTAGCTGTGAGCTTCTGAAACCTCTGTCTCTTTGTCAGTCTTGGTGCAGATATTATATACAATCCGTCATGCGTGCCCCACTTGGTTCGAGTACTTTCAATGCTACTTAGAGGAGATGATGGGCGACACAGAAGTGTCAGCGCAGCAACCAGCAAAGAAACTAGTGATGAAGTATCTTTGAATGGCGCAGCTGGAGGCCGTGTTGCATATATCGCCACGGTTATTCGGAATGTGGACACTTTCAATTGCTTTGCCAAGGCAGCTGCTGACACGAAGTTGTCTATCGTCAACATTACCGGCACTGCGGGCCCCTCGAGTTTTCTTCCTTACATGCTCTCGTACGATCGATTGAGTGTTCAACTTCTTGAGATTACGCTTTTATCATGAGATATTGATGAACGTAGCTGCCAGCGTTCTTTTCTGATGTTACCATTTAGATGTAATCGGTATGGATCAACCTCTTAAGATTGCGCTTTTATCATAAGATACTTCTGATGAGCAGAACTGACATACTTCCCTTCTGATATTGCATTTAGCTTTAATCGTAGTGACATCAATCTTGCTGGAGAAGAATGCAATATTGTGGTTGTTTCATGTTTGCTGGTGAAGTGCTACCTTTGCGCTTGTGTACTTTGTGATATGTTCATATTAGAGCTTTAAAATATCAAATAGTTCTTCACAAGTCACAACATTTGGTACTTGGATGTATTTATCTTAACTTACCGCATCAATCAAATGAATATGTACCAGGAAAATAAGTGAAGCAGCACGAACATCGATTCTATCTGTTATGAATACAAAACATATAGGTCATTGGATTATTCAAATTCCAGATTAGGCTAAATTTATCTTCCATATACACCAAACTGCCAGCAAAATTCTGTACAATTTACAACGTTGCACATCTTCTACAAGTCCATCATGTATTATGATGAAGGTATTTGGCACTTAATCCTACACAAGTATGGGTACTGTACTTTTGAGCCAAGACGGTGAACCATACATTGTCACAGGTGGGAACAGCTCAGGCAAACTTCAGCGCAGCGACCGCCAGGAGACTCACGGCTCTGAAAAGGATATCATTCACGCTTCTTTGTATTCTCACCGCAGCTTCCTCCTCCATGTTTGCGTCGGTTGGGCCTCTAAATATGCTGGTGATTGTGTCCCGCAGTCCGTTTACCGCGCATGAGAGCCAGAAGAGCCCGAACCCGACACCCGTGTTCAGCAGCCGAGTAGCGGTGAAAGGAGTCCTCCCGCCAATAGCAATTTTGCACACGACTGACAGAAGAACAGCCAAGCTGGCTCCGGCGATGCCGATAGAGCATTGTGTCAACAGTTCGTTGACCTCAGGACCAGCCTTTTTCAGCGAGACCATTGTGGAGCTGTTTCTGTTCTTGTCCAGAAGGATCGACAAAATTGCTTCACTAGCATGAAAGTAATTCTTCTGGTACATGTCACGTTCATTGACAGTTTTCCCCTTCTGTTTCTTCTTCGATGGAGTTTTTGCCTTCACATTTGACATGCTGCATATTTTAGCACAACCATATTAGTATGTGGAAACAAGTACGAATAGCAGGTGCAACACGCGATTTGCCATACTACAGTATACTCGATGTGGAATAATTTGCACGTGATGTTTAGATATTTCGGTCTAGATATGCAAGATTTAGGGTTTAAGGTTCATCTTCAAGGAAAGTGTTTCATGCAATGGTTAGCCAAACAAGTGTACGGTAAATTGGACAGTTGGGGTACCAACAATATCTATTGCAGTAGTTACTGCTATAGCGACCAGTTTATTATATTGGCCAGGAACGAAGGATCTACATACAAGCTACGATTTGTACCAATTTATTGGCATTCTTCTGTAAAATCTCACAACTGGAATTAGGAAGATTAAAGAAATACAGAACTGTCAGACAGCCTTTATGCCTAGTCGATGGTGCAAGTGATTACTGGAGTAGTAAACATCAGGCAGGTCTATACTATGGTAACCAGCAGGTCGAAGAATAAGCATATCAATACTCAATCCTAAGCATGGAAGTTACCATAATTGTGTTTACCAGGAAAACAACAGCATGAAGTAACACACAATTAAAAGAAGCCAAAATACCTTTTTGAAGCTTCGACGGCTGTGTTTGCTAATTTTGAATTGGATTGGCTACTATTACGGCCCCTTTTCCTGCTTATTCAAAAAAAGATGTATGTCATGTAACCGACAGAATGAAAATGGTATGCGTAATGATATAGCTGCATTAGTTCAAATATATAAACAATTAACCCTAATTCTGGACATTACAGATATCAGAAACAGCGAATTCTTCTAAATAATTATCAGGCAGAAGGAATGCAGACTAGATCCAAGGATAGTACTCGAGAGATCAATTCAACATTGCATACATTCATTAGTTCCTACTTATGTATTACTACAGTACATCTCTCTTCTGAGGTCGGCAGAGAACTAGAGATGGTTTCCTAGTCCCTAAAGGTATCAGATACTTCGTATGTTATACATCACATTGAGCAACAATGATTGAAAATGTTCAGTTACTCAAGTGTTGGCACATGCAGCTAACTAGGAAAGATTTACATACGGCTGAAATGGTTGCCATGTAACATTATACGATGTAGAGTTTCTGAAAATGGTGGATCGGGTTGTCCACTCAGGACCCCTCACACACATATATATCACCAGATTAGGGTTTCGGTTACATGGGCCACAATGGGCCTTACATGGACTTAACATGGTCCAACACTCCCCCTCAAGATGATCATGGGTAATCTACCATGGTCATCTTGCTACCATACATAACACAGACTACAACTACCACTAATGAACACATACATAACACATAGGATACATGAGAGCGCCAACATTCCTTGCTCTCTCTCGGTCTTTGATCTCGAGCATCATCTGTGTCTCAACACTACTGCCTCAACCATCTCTCCTCAGCTTCTCTTCTCCATTGCCTCCTCAACCATCAACTCTGTGTCCTCAGCCTCTCTTCTCCACACTCCATGCCCTTGACCTCCTCCTTCCTTCCCACAAACCCACGGCCAACTCCGGCCTCAACCATCTCCACCTCAGGCAACGCATGCCTCTCCTTGGTCACCATGGCCTCAACCATCTCCACCTCAAGCAACACATGCCTCTCCCACGGACACCTCTACAACCATCACCACAGAACCAACAACCTCATCATCTCCATCAGCAGCAGTACTCATCACACCTTCATCAACAGCACCAGACATCATCCTCCTAAGCACTGCAGCAACCTCACGTAAGCACATTCTCCCCCTTGCTGCAACTCCTCTCTTCTCTCTCTCAGTTCACCCCATCCTTCTCCCCCTAAAAGAAAATGCCACATAGCTCCCTTCCTTCTTCCTTCCTCTGCCATCTTCTGGAACCTCCTCTCCTTCACGAGCCGCCCAAGCTTGGTGACGGGCACCTACGTCTCCTCCTCCTACACGGCCAAGAACCAAGCAGCGCAAGCACGCACAGCCTTCTGCCGAACACATCGGCCTCCTCGAACTGCGCTGCTGCTCAGCCGGTCCAACACACTGCCTTCACCTTCGCCAACCACGGCCACAATCGAGCTCACAGCCACTTCTTCCTTCCCGGTCTGGAGCAGCAGCTCCTCCATGGACGCCCAGCCTCTGCACCTCTACCTTCCTTCTCAGCTCCTCCATGGACGCCCAGCCTCTGCACCTCTACCTTCCTTCTCTCCCCCTAAAAGAAAACCACCTTCTCCTCTCCAGTAGCAAAACACTCAGCCACATTCACCTTGTGGTTCACCCATCTTCCTGACCAGCTACACGCAGCAGCAAGGTCTCTTCTTCTCCCCCTGCCTAGCATAACAGCACCAACTGCAGTTCAGCAGCCCGAGCTTCTTCTTCTAGCAAGCAGCAGCATGCAACAGCAGGACGGCTTCCTCTCCCCCTGTCAAACAGCAGCAGGGGAGCTCAAGCTCCTTCTGTATTTCTCTTCCCCTCTGCTCCTTGGTCCCAACAGCGAACCAAGACAAGGAGCAGCAACATCTCGTTCAGCTGGACTTGTTCTCCCACTTGCAACCTGAGTGCTGCCTCCCTTTTTTTTCAGCTCCGACCGGCCGGCCGGTGCGCCTCAGCTTGTCCGGTCGCCACCTCTCACCCCTGCTCACAACACCTCAGCACGGATGGCTTCCGCACCTGCAGCTTGCCCCTCTCCTACCTCCAGCCGTCAGCTCCACTTCCTGCAACCTTGCCTCACCACGTGCTCACTCTTCCTCCTCTGAATTGCTGCTGCTCTGCCTCCAGCTTCCTCTCGCGCACAGAGCAGCACATCCTCCTCCAGCTGCCTTCCTCTGTCCCGAGCACGGACAGCAGAGTCATGGATGCCTCGGGCTTGCGCCGGCGAGCACGGGCTCACCAAACCGTTGCCTGCCTCCAGGACGTCATCCTCCTCCACCTCCACGATCTTCTCCAGCCTGAACGCCTCCGGCTCCGAGCTCCCCAGATCTGAGCTCGAGCCTCTGCTCCTCCTCTCCACGCTCACTGCACCAGGACGGAGCAGCCAGCCCACGCATCGGCCTCGGCCTGCACGGCCCAGATCGGGGCCGCCCCGTCGCAGCAGCAGCTCCTGCCCGATGCACATCACACGGGCTCAGATCGAGCCCACGCCACAACGTCTCCTCCTGCAGATTCGCCCCCTGAACCTCCTCCTGCAGATTCGCCCTCCTTCTAGCGCCACCACCAACTCCCCCACCAGAGCACCTTCTTTCTCATCCCCTTCACCTCTGAATCTACCTTATCCTACTCCATCTTCCTCCCCTGCGCAGAGCAGCAGCCACACTCACACAACTCACCTCGCTGTGTGAGATGGCCACAGCCCACGCAGAGCAACAGATGCGGCCTCCCGCCGCCTGGATGTCTACAACTCGCCTGGTTGTTGTGGCCGGCGAGGAACTAGTCCGCTGGTGGTTGTGGTGGGCGGCGGAGAATGGGTGGCGGCTGCTAGTTAGGAAACCTTAGCTCTGATACCATGTAGAGTTTCTAAAAATGGTGGATCGGGTTGTCCACTCAGGACCCTCACACACATATATATATCACCAGATTAGGGTTTCGGTTACATGGGCCACAATGGGCCTTACATGGACTTAAACATGGTCCAACATACGAACTCATACAAGCAGAGCCACCAAATATATTCTCTGCATTTGGATTATTTTAGCAGTATTATGTGCTCTATAATTTCCACTCTGTAAGTTAATACGGACAAAGAAAATTGATAATAAGTGGATGGCACTAAACAATTGTTTTATATATCCATGATTCCCCCATCTGAGGTGAATACTTTGCATATAATTCAACCTAACCTTGGTAAGCTAGTGAATAATATGAAGTCGAGCATGATGCTGCACATATTACCTGTCAAAGTATGGAACTAGATATGCAGCCTTGCAACCCCTTGGCTCCCGTTTAGGCACATTAAACTCCAAGAAAACCGAAAGTAAGTCTCTGATTCTTCATTGCCAGTGAAGATGACCGGCGTTCTCATTATTGCAAGGGCAGAACCATGGGACTGAGCAAATTCCAAAAGAGGATCAGGGATGATGAGTTGATTTTCTGGTAGATACTGCTGTGGCTCCTCCAATGCAAATTCGTAGATAGATAATTGTCGTCAGGGATATATGGCTGGCTGCCCATGTTTATTGGTAGGTTATGAGTTCCCGTAAGTTCAGCCAGTATAGACGCTCAAGAGTTCTTTCACATCAGACCCTGACATTAGAAACTTCAGGATTTTCTCTTGCCTTGCGCACTGCTCAGCAATCCCGCTAAGTTGAACTGAGTCAGGGTGGATGTCTGTTCCAGAAAAAAACATGAGAGTCGTCAGAGAC
>CAMZMU010000104.1:26033149-26235060 GCA_947311845.1 Poa pratensis
CTTAAGCTTGGAGACGCTTGACTCGCGCATCCCCACGCCTACGAACTCATCGCAATGAACATCTGCCGAGATTAACCACGACAGTTGGAGCCCACCGTGGGGCTTGCGGTCAAGAACGTCACTTTCCGTGCTGGATCAATGATGGGAGTTGAAGATCTCGTCGTTGGCCAGATCAAGATGGTCGACGGCGTACCCTTGATCGATGACTCTGATTGGGGACCGGAGGCTGATTACTTGGAGACCGGCCACATCATCCCGTTTGGGACCATTCACGTCTTCGTTGGCTTCATCAGCAGCAGATCAGCAAGTCCGCCGCTCGAGGGCGACTCGGAAGAAGGAGTCGCCATAACTATAGAGGAAGAAGACTCCACCAACAATGAGCAGCTGCACCTTGAAGAAGAGGAGGCCCAATCCATTGAGTTCTTGATGGAAGAAAGGTTAGGCCAGAACCACGAGTACAGGCTCACCCTCCGTAGGTGATCAGCACACGGAAGGAATCTATAGGAAAGTGGAAGCAGGACAAAGGTTAGGCATGCCACCAGGCAGCTGGACCCCCGTGGTGCCAGAAGCCGCAGAAGGAGCGGCGCCCACAGTAACCAATCCAGAGAACGCAGCGACAGCCACGGCTACCCCTAGAGCCGCAGCGTCAGGAGTCGCAGCATCAGGAGCCGCAGCAAGCAGCAGAGTCACCGCATCAGGAGCCACGCCTAGAGCAACCCCGCTGGGGGCTCGGGCAACGGAGGATACTACACAGAGGGTAGCTACAGACGTGAAGGTCGCCATGGCACAAGCCGCAGGACATGCCCTAATGCCCAGTGGCCCACTGTTCACACCAATATCAGCCGTGAACGCGGTGGCCAGAGCATCTGAAATCGAGGCCCGCAAGAATTGGGCTCTACGATGAAGTCTAGAGAATAGTAGATGAACGAAGCAGGTTGATGCAAGAGGATCAGCGACTTCGACTGGAACAGCAAAGGCTCACGGTCGATGCGGCCCTTATGCAATCACAGCAGGATGTGATCAGCACCCCTACCTCACAGACGTCAGGTGAGTCGCATGCAGCCAGGCGGCATCGCACTGGATCCAATGGTGTTGTTCAATCGCCAAGCAAGAGACCCATCGTTCCTGCTCTGCCCATCACCGTGACACCATCAGTTGCGGCAGAAGCACCATGGACGGTCACAGTCCCAACACCAACCGTTGCCACAGCCCGTACAACTGCGGTACCAGAAACCGTGGCACTAGTAGCCGCAGCACCATAAGTCGCAGCACCATCAGTCGCAACACCAGTCCCTTTATTCACGGATCCAAGAGTCGCAGAGACACCAATGTCAAGGGCAGTGGTTCAAGCGAACAACAGGACAGTTATGCCACCACCGCCGTTACCCACAGTATTCATGCAACCACAGTCAGCTCAGCACCCAATGCAGCCGCCAAGGTTTCACACACCGCAAGGACATTACGTAACCCAGTGGACAACATGTACGCGGCAACTAACATCTTGGCTAGGCTAATGCCGGTGGGAAACACCCCCATCGACAAAGAAGCGTGATGCGCCATTGAGATACTGAGCACAACAGTTGAACAGCAGGCCAACATGTCTGAGCACACGGGAAGGCTACACTCCACCCCATACAACAATAGGGCTACAAGTATCCATGCGGAGTCGCCACAAGCCAAAGCTTCAAGCTCAGTTCGACGCCAAAGGGAGAGAGATCAACCGGCAATACCAGAGCAGCCTCAGATACAACAGGCTCCGCCTGTCACCAGCAGGCAGGGGGTTAGAACAGCAACAACTGGTTAACAATCAACCGGCAAGACCCGTTCCATCCAACTATCAACGCGACTTAAGGGGCCGGTTTGTTTTAGCGAGCGAATCAGATCAGAGCCGTTCCCAGCAGACTTCAAAGGACCCCGCAAGGTTGCAAATTACAATGCCAGTATGGACCCCACTACCTGGCTAAACAATTATGAGATGGGCATGAGTATTCTCAATGCATCCGAAGAGATATGTGCCGGTGCCTGAATATGATGCTAGAAGGTGCTGCCCACATTTGGCTTCAGAATTTGCCGCCCAACACAATAAACTCCTGGGACGAAATGAAGGATGCTTTCATCAAGAACTTCCAAGGAACATGCAAACGTCTCTGCAGCATAGAAGACCTCGAGCGTTGCGTGCAGAAAGAAGGCGAATCAAGCTGCCATTGGATGACAAGAGTTGCGGAAATCATACATTCTTCAGATAACATACCAGCCAGTTCGGCTGTCCTAGTCATGGAAAAGAATTGCAAGTTTGAGCCGCTGATACATAATTTAGGTCGCATGAAAGATAAATTCAAGAGTCTCAGCGAACTCATGGCCGCGGCTAACAAATACGCCGACTCGGACAAGACCAAGGATGTGTCAGATGGTGAAGAAGATGAGGCCGCAGGGAAGACCAAAAAGAGTAATAGCAAACCCCATCAGCAAAACAACAATAGTAGTGCGAACCAAAACAAGCGCAAAAATGAGGAGGGGAATTCCGGTTTAGTCGCAAAACCAATACCCACTTCAAGCACAACAATGGCAAAGGACGGAACTCTCACCCAATAAATCTCGAGGAAGTTTTCGACGTCCTTACTTATCCACATAGGGAAAGAAGGACGCCCACCCAATCACACGAAAGCGCAATGTTACCACTATAGGTAGTGGAGGGATGGACCCCCACTCCGCGGGAACAATGGTCACCAGCATAATGGAGGAGGCAATCAAGGTGGAGGAAACAACAATGCAGCTCCCAACCCGCCAGCAGATCAGCCGCAGTTCCCAAAGCAGTTAGGGCAATACCACACCATTGTGGTTAACACGTCAAAAAGGGAGCAGAAGTTAAGACGGCGTAATCAAGCTGTCAATGCCGTAGTACTAGCAGTTCCTCAATGGTTGAAGTGGTCAGAACAACCCATAGTATGGAGTCGAAGATCACTCAGAAGAGATAAACGAAGCTGGCAAACTCGCATTAGTTGTTGCACCTCAAGTCGCAGGATATAAATTGAGCAAAGTACTGTTGGACGGAGGTAGCAGCATCAACATATTATACTATGAAACCTTCAAAGGATGCACTTACAGGAGAAACTGCTACAACCATCAAGAACATCGTTCCATGGAGTGGTTCCTGGGGTATCTGCATAGCCACTGGGGCGCATCAGTTTGGAAGTAGCCTTTGGAACTCACAGCAACTTTCACAACGAGTACATCTGGTTTGAAGTAGTAGATTTCCAAAGCCCATATCATGCATTGTTTGGCAGAACAACGTTTGCAAAATTCATGGCAAGGCCGTGCTACGTGTACCTGAAACACAAGATACCTAGCCCAGTGGAGTAATCACAGTTGAAGGTGACAGGCAAATAGCAATGGAATGCGAAGAAGGCGATAGAGCCATGGCGAAAGCCACGTGTGTCGCGGAAGGATTACTAGTCCACGAGCCTCGGCAAAACTTCGACGACATCGTAGAAGGAAGGAGGCACCTACCAGACCTGCGACTCAAGCTAACAGCTAATCGGGAGGCAAGAAAAGCAAAAGCCGCCGAGCAGCAGAAAAATAAGCAAGGCTTTAAGTGCCTTTGAGGCGGTTCTTCATAAGCCGCACTACATCATGAGCCGTGTCATGCGACTCAACATGAGCCACCCAGGGTTCAAGTATCATCAAAGCTACCTAGAGCTATCGTCACAGCTATTGCAGCTGATTATCACATTTACACCTATTAGAGCTGGTTATCATTCAAGTTACTTAGAGCTCATCACAGCTATTGCAGCTGATTATCACATTTACAGCTAATTAGAGCTGGTTATCATTCAAGTTACTTAGAGCTCGTCACGGCTATTGCAGCTGATTATATCAAAAATCGATCGCAACCTACGTGCGATCGTACCCAAAAGTGTATTACACATTGTATCAAAAATCGAGTGCCACTTACGTGCGGTCGTACTATGATTTTGAAATAAAGCCGGTACCTCTGCTATGCGGGGGTCGTCGTTTCGCCTCAAACTACCAATTGGGCTGAGTCTTTTATTTTATTTATCATTGGTTCCTCGAGGGCTTCGATGCTCTATGAGCTCAGCTTACTACCTTGGAATCGCCAACTTACTGGCATTTTTTCTTGATTATACTCAGCTTTAGATCGGATGCGACTCGCCATATGTGACTAAAGTACCGGCATGTGGCGTCAATCAAGTTTGAATGCCTATCATGGACTTTCTCGACCCTGAACACACATTTAGCCTGGGAAAATACTGAGCCACGTGAGGGCCTGACGAAGGAATTGAGACAAATCAAAAGGACCCGCGTACGTGGTCATATTTCGTGCTACTCAGAGTGCAAAAACATCGATCATCATATCATGCGAGACCTGCCTATAGGTCGCAACAATATTGCTTAATGGCAATTATATCATGTGAGTCCAGCCTATAGGTCACAACATTGTACTACTTATAGTACCAAACATCGTACTTCTTATAGTACCAACATTATTACAAGCCACTCAGGGCTGAATTGATATAACATTGTTTTTTGTCTCACTTTTTCCTAGCTTTGTGCTTGCGAGATGGCGGCATTGGGGGCTTCCCTGACTTATCTGCGGAAGCAGTGGCAAGAGACTCGCTTGATATAACAGCCGCAGATGAGCCTGTTGCGCCTAGAGGAGAACTTGTACCCTCAGAAGTCGCCGGCGTGGTTGAAGTGGTTGGCAGCTTTTCAAATTTCTTACCATCAGGATGATACATCCGTTGGTAAGTCGCCAGATCCACCCTTCAACAAGCTGAGTACCATATCCACGCATGCTCTTCCAAGTCGCAAGATATTCGTCTAGCGGGAACTCTGTGACATCTGATTTCTTCTACGGCCCACCTGAGACACCTTTGCAGCATCGAAGGGAGGGATAATAGGTCTTTGCCAATGCAAGCACATGAGTCGCACCAGCACGAGCAGAAGACTCCTTCCAGTCGGCAAGATAATGCACCGCCTTGGATAACCTCTTCAACAAACCATCACCAGTGGACGGCACAGGCTTGGAAGGCAGGATCTTTGCGGCCAGCTGCTTCATGGAGTCGCAGGATTTCCTCTTAAACTCACGAATATGGTTCAGCTGCTCCTGCGTGCATTCAAGAACAGGGGGGAGTCATCACCTGCAGATAACATGGCCAAATTATTAATACTCCGCTGATCAGAAGTGAGGCACAAAGCAAACATGAAATCTTACCAGAAAGTTCTTGGGTGATGATGGTGACAAGACCATAGACAAGGTTGGCAGAGTCAGAAAGTTTCTTAAGCTCCTTGGTCTGCTTGGCCAGGTCCTTCTCTAGTTCACCAATTTTGACAGCCTTAAGTCGCGCATCTTCGTTTACTTCTGCAAGGGCGTCTTTCTGGGCATTGATTTGGAGGTCTTGTTCCTTAATCCTCTTCTGGGTCTTGTCCTCAACATTTTTGAGCCGCAGCTCGGCTGACTTGGCCTGCTCAGCAAGGTTATAATTCTGGTCGGAGAGGTCCCCGATTCTTTGATCCTTTTTCTTGAGTTCATCCTCACGTTGGGCAAGGATGCCTTGAAGCCGCTCAACTTCTGCAGGAGCTTGCTGGAGATTGAGTTCCAGTGCCATCTTCTCACTCATAACAGCCTACAATTCTTCCTGCAAAACATGCCAGAGAATCATGAAACATCAGTTGGCAGTGAGGAGAAACAAGTCAAAACAAAGGATCAAGCCTTCCCTTCTTACAAAGCAAAGCCTCGATCCTTGGGGGCTAGAGATACATTTGACATAACACAAGAAGTGGTTGATTTATCACCTTATAAGCTGTAGATAAATGAAGCAACGCTTCGCGCAGCTCAGCCGAGTGCTTGTCATTAGCCGCAAGAATGGTCCACGCCAATTGCTCAGCGCGGCTATCTGTTGATTGGCCTACAGAAGAAGAGGGCGGAGCCCCTCCATGTGGCACAAGCTACATCTGGTTGTAGTCAGGTTTAGAAACCAGCGGCTTAACCGGAAACTCTTGAAGGCCCTCCGTGGCCTGATCAGTAACGTCCTCAACACGAGGATGAGCTTCTTCCTTGTCTCGGACGGAGGCAGCAGCAGTTCCGTCCTCCAGAGCCACCTCTGGGCTGGTAGCGTCAGAAGACGCGCCCAAAGGCACGTCATCAGTGGTAGCAATGCCTTCTTTTGTGGCGGCTTCATCAGGAGCATCAGTCGCTCCAGAAGTCGCAGGAGGCGGCTCAACAACAGCTTCAGAAATTGCGGCAATGTCAGCCGCGTCCTCAGCATCAACTTTTGACCTGCAAGCAGAATATATATAAGCAAGTAGACAAATAATAGCACCGATGGAAGAAGCATACGAAATGAGCACTAACCCTGGTGCCACCTTGATGTCAAGAGCAAGATTGTCGCTCGAAGGAGACGACAGAGTCTGAAGCCCGGAATCTGCAAAAGAGGAAAAGGCTGTTGATACCCGATGACGTAGTTTACGTCAAAAAATATGGGTTAGGTTGAGACTCCAAGTGCAGAGTGTATAGTATAGGAAAGACTATTTTCCCCACGAGGGATGACTCGAGGGTTTATATCGAACTCTCGGGGAACCAGTAGTGAAAGGTTTATCTTCTTATCCTTCTCTTGAAAACCTACAAAACAAAGTAAATTGTTTTGTGCCCTCAACCTCACCAAGTGGTTGTCAAGCACAAGGTGTGAGTATGATATGAAAAGATAATAAATGCAAAACAATAAATGAATATGCAATGATGATAAATAAATATGCAAGGATGGTGGAAACAATGATGGATGATATTTTTGGGTTTTGTATTGTGAATGCAAGATGTAAAAGTGTTTTTGTATTTTCGGATTTTTAAATGGAAGAAAATGGAAAATGCTTAAAAGTTGTTGGAAAGGTGTTTCTTATGATTAAAAATGGACCGGGGTTCATGGTTTCACAAATGCACTCTCTCTTTAATAAAGTGGTAGATAATGGAACACTAGAATTGATATATTAGATTGCAACAAAAAGGTTTCATGACAAGTTACTAATTATATGGGCATCACGTCCTAACATAGAGATCTTTTGTTTATTAATCTCTCTTATACTCCACTAAGATGGGAATTAAATCGAGTCATCCCAGTATTAAGATAAATCAGAGTATAGCATTAAGTTCTATGACATGAAGTTAAAATAAGAACATGCTAGATCTAGTCATGGAGAAGTGGCAAGGTCACCCCACATCTCTGGTAGCAAGGTATTTTTCTTTATCCCTAGTGAGGCAACAAAGTAAGGTAAAGTACCCAAGTGGATCGCGGAACTTCTGTCACTTTCACCGCACTAGCCACCCCCCGTTACTCCATCTAATGCACACGTTCCCCCTCACACGCTCTCATACACAAGTCTGATCAAAACAAGTAAACAAAAACGGGGTACATAATATGCATCTACTTTCATAACTGAAACGAAACTATTACAATCTCAAACAGATATTAACTCATAAAAAGATCCACCACAAAGATATTACATAGATGACCGTAATCATGTTCAGCAGCTCATACGGTGCTAATTAGTGAAGCTCAAAGACAGGAGAGATACATAAGTTACTTCCACAAACCCATAGTCCAGTGGTGGACTAGTCCTTCTTCATCATGGAGACGGTGGAGAAGTCGTTGGAGAAGATGGAGACCACGCCGGCAGCGCCCCGCGGAGTTTTCCCCCTCCAATCTGCAGCTCCAGGTCTCTGTTTCATGGTTTTGTGTTTCTGCGGCGCTCTCTTCCGAAAGCCGTCGGGGGACTATTTTTATAGTCGTTTTTAGGTCAAGACGAAGGCACGGAGATGAAAACGGATGGCATCGGAGCAACGAGGGGGGAGAGAGGTGCTCTCACGCGGCCAGGGAATCTGGCCGCGTGGGACCCCCAAAATCCTCCTCGTACTTCCTTTCGTGCGCTTCCTTGGCTCCTACGCTTTGTTCCTTCCAAAAAATGATCCCCGCAAAATATTAGGTCATTTGGACGTCGTTTGGGTCCCTGAAACATCAAAATATAGAAAATAGGGTTTTCTGCCAGTGCAAGATTAATTCCAGAAAAATAGGGAAACTATGAAATATTCCCAAAATCAATATAAAACAATGATATAACCCTTATATGATGCAAATATGATTGAAATATAAGTAATACAATGCAAAGTTCATGTATGCATTTTACATGCATCAACATCCCCAAGCTTAACCTATACTCGTCCTCGAGTATGAAGGTGATAAAACTAACATGGACTTTGCTTTTTAATACTATCAATGGATATCAAAGATGATTACTATTGCTACATAGAGTCAAATGATTCATTCTCAAAGGAGTAGCAATAATACAAGATAGATTATGAAGTGATATCAAATATTCAATGTAAGGATGTTCAATGATAATTCACAAAGTGTAACATAGAAGAAAGTACTATGGACCAAGTGTATGCATAATGAAAAGTAAAAACATCCTATAATGGTCATGGAGTATTCTTGTAAATCTGAATATAAAAGGTGGACACTTTGGAAAGATAGATAAATAAGTAGAGGTAAAACATGAATAAGTTTTATCTAGCTTCCAAATGCTTCTACTTAAGTTAAGGTTTGCAATGTGGTATTCATTGGTGTGGAGCTCCCATTACCCCTATCATAGCATCTTGAATGGTTAAGTTGAAAGTGAAAGCAAATATGAGTAGTGTGCTTGACAAAGTATGGGTTGAATGCCTCATGCCCCGTGAATACAAGTACCTCTCCAACTAGCTACTCAACTCGGGCCACATAGCAAGTTCAAGTTAAAGTCATTGCAAGTAATAATAGCGTCATCAAGAGCGTCAACTGGGGTACCTCTTGTCCCAGGACATGGAACAAGCCCATGTCAAAATGACAAGACAAACAAACAAAATGAACAATCTCAACACCTTTTTTATTGACCATTGGTATAGCTTTTATTGTGAGGTGCATCACTGAAGGTTCACTATAGCATGTAAGTAAATTTACACCGTGTATCTCACATGGCTTGGGTTAGCGGCCCAGGTGTCTCTCTATCCATTTATACTCACTCCTCAAACTTACCAAGTTTCCACAATTATTTCACACAATGTTAGGTATCCATAAACAAAAGTACATGATATCAACTAAATATAATTAAGAGCACTGTTGAAAGCTTGCCACGTGACAGCACATATGAGCTAACTCCCAACCAAGACTCTTGTCAAGCACACAACTTCATAATTTTAATCACAATGGTTCATGTTTATTAAGTGCAATAAAAGTAAAGTGTGCATCAAGTTCGTGAGAGCTTTTTAACCAACTTTTCCCATAACAACCAATAACATAAGCATTTTAATTTGGAAACATAGATAATACAATATAACATGATAAACATACTTGGAATAGCATAAAGCTAATAGGTAGATATGGTGGACTCACTGGAAAAACTTTGGTTGAAGGTGTTGGAAAACAAGTTTTTACTTGTTGGAATTTTTGGGCTAGCAAGAGGGAGAAAGTTGACCGTCTAAATGCATGCATAAGTGTCCATAGAACTAATAAATCCATGTTAAACAAAGTAAAGTAACATTCAGCATCAAAACATGAATAAAAGATAGCTCTTGATAAAACACTTGCAAATTAATACTCATTAAAAAGCACATGAATCATGCAACTATATGTTTCTTTTTGAATCAACTCAAACATCCCTTTCCCAATCTTTTTAATAGCATCCAACTTAATTCAACCCAAATTTCCAGTAGCTCTCTCATAACATAAATGAAAAGTGGTGGTCTCACAAATAAAAACCAAACCGAAATAACAAAAATAAAAGACGCTCCAAGTTTATGCGATAAAGTGCATTGATCGAAAAATAGAAGTTAGACGTGTGCAAACCGAGAGTGTGTTGGTCCAATGGGGTTGTCTTCACATCCCCAAGCTTATGGTCTTCACCATCCTTGGATAGCTCTTGGTGCATCTCCTCTAATCCCTGTGAAAAAACTTCAAAACACCATTTCTCCCATCTCTTTTCTGTGGGGTGACATTAGTAGGCACAAAACAATTGAATTGCTTGCTGCTTGAAATCCTTAAACAAAAGTGTGAAACATGTCCAGAAAGTATATAATATTGTATTCCTTCTCATAAACTCAATTGGATCGAAAAGATTCAACTTGAAAGTTCAAAGAATGCATAAAACAAAATGGGACGGAATCTGTCCAGAAAAACAGCAGTAGCAAAACGCATTTTTTTACCCACTTAAATATGTCGAAAAAAATCTGAAAAAATTCACGCTTACAGAGGATGAAAAGTTGCAACTACATTTAAAATTTCAGCTCATTCGGAGTTACAGAATAGGAATTAAAAATCATACCGTGCACAGATTCGTGCTGGAATAAAATCTCCGAATACAAATAGCAACTTTTTCAAACCAAAACGGGTAAAACTTGGCACTTTATTAAAAATCCAGAAACAAAACTAAAAACTAAGTCTCTTGTTACAACAAGAGGACACAAAGAAAATCAAAAATAAAAACAACCGGGTTGCCTCCCGTAAAGCGCTTTCTTTATAGCCATGTAGCTAGGCTTCTTACTTGATATTTATGATGGACGAAGCTCATGAGGGAGCTTGAACGTTGATGTGTCCCTCTTCCTTGGGAAGTGTTCCATGCACTTCTTGTGTGGAAACTGAAACTTCACATTCCCTCCTTTTGAATCAATGATAGCACCTGTGGTACGAAGAAAAGGTCTTCCACGAATAATTGGACTAGAGGTTTTATTCCCCATATCCATGATTAGAAAATCAACAGGTACAAATGTCATATGCAACTCTACCATAACATCACTTACTTTTCCTAAAGCATGTTTAATGGAATCATCAGCAAGTGCAAGTTCAATAGAGCATTTTTCAAGATTCTTTAATTCAAGAACTTCATATAATTCTTTAGACAAAACAGAGACACTAGATCCTAGATCTAATATAGCATGGTGTGTCTCTTTTCCAATGGTTACTAGTACTTTGGGAATCCATATATCCCCAAGCTTAGGTGGTATCATAGATTCTTGGTTGTACCTAGCAATCTTTTCTTTTAAAACATGATTAGCAATATAAGAACCAAAACCTGCTTGGTTAACATTAATGGAAGGATCACTTGCAAATTTTTGTAAGATAGATATTAATTCATGCAAGCTACAATTCTCTAAGTCAAGTAATGGTTCCTTGACTTCACTAAGCATTTTAACTTCCTCAACTTTTCTTTCCCTATTATATAGATTAAATATTTCATGACGGTCATCAAAAACATCTTCGGGCATTTGGGCTTTTTCTAAACTTTCTTTAATTTTCACTTCCAAAAGCAAGCCATCAAGTAAAATATGAGTGTTAGCAGCAGTAGTATTCATAAAAGAACCCTCACATTCTTGAGGAAAGTTCGTAACACTAAATGGCCAAAAAGTACTTTTTCCATTATGCAAGTTTTTATGTGTTTTTAATTTTTTTATGCAAAACTGAAAATAAAATATGCAAACCGAAATATGCAAGACAATAACAAAACAAAATAAAATGATTTGAAGGTAAAGATGGATAAGATGATGCTCACGTAGGTGCAACCTCCCCAAGCTTAGGTGTTTGCACAAGTTGGTGATGAAGTTGACTTTGTTGTGAGATACTCTTCTACTAGTCCTTAGGCAACGGAACAGAAAGTGTGGTGCGTGGCTTGACACTAGTTGGACAAATCTTTACAGCAATGATTCCCCGGCAACGGCGCCAGAAAACGTCTTGATACCCGATGACATAGTTACCTGCGTCAAAAGAATATGGGTTAGGTTGAGACTCCAAGTGTAGAGTGTATAGTATAGGAAAGACTGTTTTCCCCACGAGGGATGACTCGAGGGTTTATATCGAACTCTCGGGGAACCAGTAGTGAAAGATTTATCTTCTTATCCTTCTCTTGAAAACCTACAAAACAAAGTAAATTGTTTTGTGCCCTCAATCTCACCAAGTGGTTGTCAAGCACAAGGTGTGAGTATGATATGAAAAGATAATAAATGCAAAACAATAAATAAATATGCAATGATGATAAATAAATATGCAAGGATGGTGGAAACAATGATGGATGATATTTTTGGGTTTTGTATTGTGAATGCAAGATGTAAAAGTGTTTTTGTATTTTCGGATTTTTAAATGGCAGAAAATGGAAAATGCTTAAAAGTTGTTGGAAAGGTGTTTCTTACGATTAAAAATGGACCGGGGTTCATGGTTTCACAAATGCACTCTCTCTTTAATAAAGTAGTAGATAATGGAACACTAGAATTGACATATTAGATTGCAACAAAAAAGTTTCATGACAAGTTACTAATTATATGGGCATCACGTCCTAACATAGAGATATTTTGTTTATTAATCTCTCTTATACTCCACTAAGATGGGAATTAAATCGAGTTATCCCAGTATTAAGATAAATCAGAGTATAGCATTAAGTTCTATGACATGAAGTTAAAATAAGAACATGCTAGATCTAGTCATGGAGAAGTGGCAAGGTCACCCCCACATCTCTGGTAGCAAGGTATTTTTCTTTATCCCTAGTGAGGCAACAAAGTAAGGTAAAGTACCCAAGTGGATCGCGGAACTTCTGTCACTTTCACCGCACTAGCCACCCCCCGTTAATCCATCTAATGCACACGTTCCCCCTCACACGCTCTCATACACAAGTCTGATCAAAACAAGTAAACAAGAACGGGGTACATAATATGCATCTACTTTCATAACTGAAACGAAACTATTACAATCTCAAACATATATTAACTCATAAAAAGATCCACCACAAAGATATTACATAGATGACCGTAATCATGTTCAGCAGCTCATACGGTGCTAATTAGTGAAGCTCAAAGAGAGAAGAGATACATAAGTTACTTCCACAAACCCATAGTCCAGGGGTGGACTACTCCTTCTTCATCATGGAGACGGTGGAGAAGTCGTTGGAGAAGATGGAGACCACGCCGGCAGCGCCCCGCCGGAGTTTTCCCCCTCCAATCTGCAGCTCCAGGTCTCTGTTTCATGGTTTTGTGTTTCTGCGGCGCTCTCTTCCGAAAGCCGTCGGGGACTATTTTATAGTCGTTTTTAGGTCAAGACGAAGGCACGGAGATGAAAACGGATGGCATCGGAGCAACGAGGGGGGAGAGAGGTGCTCTCACGCGGCCAGGGGGACCCCCCAAAATCCTCCTCGGACTTCCTTTCGTGCGCTTCCTTGGCTCCTACGCTTTGTTCCTTCCAAAAAATGATCCCCACAAAATATTAGTCATTTGGACGTCGTTTGGGTCCCTGAAACATCAAAATATAGAAAATAGGGTTTTCTGCCAGTGCAGAGTTAATTCCAAAAAAATAGGGAAACTGTGAAATATTCCCAAAATCAATATAAAACAATGATATAACCCTTATATGATGCAAATATGATTGAAATATATGTTATACAATGCAAAGTTCATGTATGCATTTTACATGCATCAGCTGTGCATCAGTACATAAAGATACAGAAATAAGATGCTTAGTTAAGAGGAATTACCAGAAGCGACGCCCATATCGTCGTCAGCAAAGGCGGTGGTTCTCATCACGTGCTTAGGACTAGAAGAAGCCGCAGGCCCTGACTGTTTGTGGCGCTTGGTGCTCTCCGGGTTATCAACGGCCTTAATCTCGGCTCCTTGTGTAACAACCTCTTGGAGGCTCAGCGAGGAGTTGGATCAACCGCAGATGAGTTGATGGCCGCCACAGGGCTTTCATCCTCCTCTAGTTCATCAGAATCGCCATCCGACTCAGCAGTGGCGATGGAGGGGATGTCAACAGTTTCATTGCCCTCCAATTCAGGCAGTAACTTCCTTTTGGGGGCTCGCTTGACAGAAGCAGAGCCCGCGTCAGCCGCAATAATCGACCAATAATTTGCATCAGCCTGATACAAGCACAAGCAAAATAAATTGAAGAAAGAGAGGCGATGCGAATGATTGACAAACATGACAATGAGATGGCAAAGGAGGCTACCTCGAAGGGCTTGTTGTTAACACTAAAAAGTGGAAGCCCCACCTTGTCAAAGGAGACCTTCTTTTCCTCAGTCTCGTGGCTAACAAATTCCACCCATTCTTCTGGCTCCCAATCCTTGGCAAATCGACGTCACCAGGAAGGCCGGAGTACTCGATGAAGGGTTGCTTGCGGGGGCTCACGGGCTGGATTCGCCATTTGGTCCAGCAAGCGATTAGGTCGAGGCCAGTTAAGTCGCGACTAACCAGGACACGAATTTTGCCCAATGCCTCGTTGACAAAGGACATGGCGGCTTGCCGAGGTTTGGCCTTCAGTGATTCAGAAGGCACGAAGGCCGTATTGGACCAAGGAGGCAGATGAGTCTCGTTAGCAGGGGAAGTGTCTTGGCAATAAAAGAACGATTTTTGCCAATCTCTGGCTCTGTTGGACACTGCTAATCGAGGGAGGACGGAGTTTTTGTGGCGCTGCAGGGCAATGGTGCCGCATTGAACGTAATCACCACCCTTGGACTCGAGCTGGCTGTTGCAGCTGAAGGAAGCCAGCCACAAGTCGATGCTAGGGTCTGCGTCCAGATAATCCTCACACAGGACATGAAAATTGCTCACCTGGAGCATGGAATTGGGCCCGATATCGTGAAGACGGAGGTTAAACTGCTTCAAGAGGTTGCAGAAGAAGAGCGATCCCAGCGGGATGAACCCGCGATCCACGTGCTCCATGAACATAACCAGTTCGTTGGGCTGGGGGCTCGGCACCACCTCACTACCAGGTGCCCGCCAATGGCATTCCTCCTTTGGGGGCAAGAAGCCCTGCGCAGCAAGCTTTTGGAGGTCCTCTTCTGTCACCCAGGACTTGTCCCAATTGCAGGAGATCCGCCGCAAAGTCTTCTCCTCCACCGGCTTCTTCCCCGCTTGCTTCTTCGGCGCCATCGATTTTTGGCTGATGAGATGGGAGAAATTGGAGCTGGAACAGAAAGAGATGAGGAGGCGGCGCGGCGGGGAATGAATGAGGATGAGGTTGACCTAAGGTCGCAGAACGCTTATAAGCAGAAAATCCCGAAATTGAAGGAACAGTTCGCGCTTGTTGCGTTGAGGGAATCAGTGATCCAAAAAAGAAAAAGGAATATTCCGTCAAGACCGGAGATTGAGCATGAGTCGCGCGCTGTGTCGTGATCTTAAGCCGACATAACTTTGAAGATGAAGATCAGCCAGGACGTTCAGTGTGCGGCTTATCAGCTAAGCAAGGTTAAGTCGCAGGTAGCTATAGGCTCTCCATTTGTGAAGTCCTAGTCGACCTTGGGGGCTAATGTCGGAGGAATACTTAATGGGTTAACCCGCAACCCAATATTATTATGCGGCTCATGGTAAGTTTGTGGCCGCACCATTGATGGGCTTACACGGAGATGGGCCAACCAAGGATCACGACGTGCCAAGGGAAGAATCTAGAAGGTCGAAGATAACTTGACTTGGAAGACACGAAGACGTTTAGTCTCCTAGTAGAACTCCGGCTCATACTTTCCTTGAAGGAAAGGCTTTCCTTGGAACCTAGCGAGCCTCTGTGTATATAAAGAGGACTCGCAGGACTTAGAGGGGGAGAGATACAAGTTCTAAACCCTAGAACATATGGCGACTCGGCATCTCGATCGCCAACCCTTGTAACACCATATTTCAATCAATATCAATCTAGGATAGGCAGGACATAGGTCTTTACCTCACATTGAGGGGCCGAACCTAGGTAAATATTGTCTTCTTCGTGCCTTGTGATCTTAAGCTCGGAGACGCTTGACTCGCGCAATCCCCATGCCTACGAAGTTATCGCAATGACATTTGCCGAGATTAACCCACGACACCGGCCACGGGAGTGGCTAGGCCGGGCAGGCGCCCGACGCAGCCGGCCTTGGTCCCGGTCCCGACCCCGGCCTCGGATGAGGCAAGGCCGGGCAGGTGCCCGAGCCAGCCAGCCTCCGCAGCCGGCCATGCCGGCCTCCTACACTTCAACCTTGAACCTCTTGCTGAAAAATTCCTGAAATTCTGCCGGACTTCTCTGCTGAATACCATCTTCAAGAATGACCATGGAGCAAAGTGAAGTGACACGGGGAGATGCAAACATGATGATTTCTTCACACTTCCAATGGAGAAAATCTAAACTCCCCAAATAAGCAACATTGGATGTGTACCAATATAAAACCAAATAAGTAGGCAATAAAAACTCAAGTAAGACCAACTCTTCATAAAGAAGAGGGCGGTGGCCTAGGCCACCATGTATGAGTTTATGTGGTGTGACACCGCGAAAATATATCTTGGGTTCACCGCCACAACTCGTCATTTAAGCTCACAATTCAACAAGCGAATATAGGGATGCAAATGAATTCTTACTATCGGCATAATGGGGGAGGGATAGTCCAATGGATTACGACCGCACTCCCCCTATGTCCATGCCTACACCTAAACCAAATAGATAGCCAAGATATAGGTGTGTATGCAAGATAATCAAGTCAAGCTCCTTGAATCCACGATATTTAGCTCATGCCTCAAATAAGTGAATCTTGCTTCATCAAGAGGCTTCGTGAAAATATCCGCAAGTTGGTCTTTGGTCGGAATATAACCCAGCTCAATATCTCCACGGGCAACATGATCACGAATAAAATGATGACGAATCTCAATATGCTTCGTTCTTGATGTTGCACCGGGTTGTGGGCAATCTTGATAGCACTTTCATTATCACATAAAAGAGGCACTTTGTCACAATTGACACTGTATTCCTTTAAAGTTTGCCTCATCCATAGCAATTGAGTGCAAGCACTAGCGGCGGCCACATACTCGGCTTCGGTGGTGGAAGAGATATACAATTTTGCTTCTTAGAAGACCAACTCACCAAGGACCTACCAAGGAATTGGCATGCCCCGGAAGTTGATTTCCTATCATCTTTATCACCAGCCCAATCGAGTCCGTGTACCCGGCAAGAGAAAGTTGGTGCCCTTAGGATACCACAAACCAAACCTTGGGGTATAAACCAAATATCGAAGGATTCTATTGACCGCCTTCATGTGGCTTTCTTTAGGAGCCGCTTGATACCTTGCACACACCCCTACGCTCAACACAATATCGGGTCTAGATGCACAAAGATAAAGCAAAGAACCAATCATAGAGGTAAAGTTTTTGATCAACATCAATACCTTTGGATTAAGTTCAAGATGACATTTGGTGTCCATAGGAAACCTCTTCTCTTTAGCACTTGCATCTTGAACCTCTTGAGCATGTCTTGGGTGTACTTGGCTTGAGAGATGAAAGTCCCTTCACTCAATTGCTTGATCTCAAAACCAAGAAAGAACTTCAACTCTCCCATCATGACATCTCAAACCTATCGGTCATAAGCTTTGAAAATTCATCATTAAAAGCTTGTTAGATGACCAAAGATAATATCATCAACATAAGTTGGCATATGAAAAGCTCCCCTTTAACCCTCTTGGTAAAGAGGGTGGGATCGATTTGCCCACTTCAAACCACGGTCTAGCAATAGCTCTCTTAGGTGCTCATACCAAGCACGAGGTGCTTGTTTGAGACCATAGAGCGCCTTATCAAGCTTGTAGACATGGTTAGGAAGTTTGGGTCCTCAAATACCGGTGGTTGCTTAACATATACCAACTCCTTTAAAGGACCATTAAGAAAAGCACTTTTCACATCCATTTTTGCAATTTAAATTATGATGTGATGCATATGCAAGAAGGATACGGATGGACTCAAGGCGAGCCACGGGTGCATAAGTCTCTCCAAAATCAATGCCTTCAACTTGAGAGTACCCTTGTGCAACCAATCTTGCCTTGTTCCTCACAACCATTCCATGTTCATCTTGCTTGTTCTTGAAATCCACTTAGTGCCTATAACATTGCGGCAATCCTTTGGCTTCTCAACTAGATTCCACACTTTGTTGCGCTTGAAGTTATTGAGTTCATCATGCATAGCTTCCAACCAATCCGGATCTTCAAGAGCTTCAAACACTTTCTTTGGTTCACCATGGAGATATGTGCTTGATGTTCACTAAAGCTTGCCAATTGACCCCTTGTGGTAACCTTCTATTTAGGTCACCAATGATTGCTTCTAGCTTATGACTCTTTATTTCCAAATCTCTCTTAACTCTTGCTTTCGACGGGCTTCGATATCTCTATTGGATCTTGGAGGTATCACTTGATCATCTTGATCATTTGAGTCCCCGTCTTGACCGGAATGTTGACCTTGATCATCTTGATGCACATCTTCAACAATAGAAGGAGAGGGTTGATCTTGGTCTTGACCTTGGCTAGCATCAACAATAGGAGAACTTGGTTCTTGCATAGCAACTTGGTCAACTTGAGGAGGGTCTTGAACTTGTTCTTGGGTTGGTGCATCATTTGCTTCCATGGTAGGCGCCGGTTCAACTTGTGATGATGGTGTCTCCACTTGAGTGGAGCTTGGACTTGCTTGACTTGCTTGAGGAGGCTCATGATGGATCTCAATGGGGCGATAGAAACCAACCCCATTCTTCTTATTGCATCTTGAGGTTCCTCATTATCTACATCACAAACATGAAATTGCGCCACTTGGGAGCCGTCATTCTCATCGAACTTCACACTACAAGATTCCACAACTCTCCCTAAGGATTTGTCGTAGACTCTATAAGTGTGAGATTCGGCACCGTAACCAACAAAAATACCCTCTAAAGCTTTAGATTCAAATTTAGATAAACGAACACCTTTGATCTTATAGAAACACTTACAACCAAACACTCGGTAGTAGGAATATTGGGCTTGTTGCCGGTAAGCATCTCATATGGAGTTTCTTTTCTTCCAACGCGAAAGAATAACCGGTTTGATGAGTGACACGCCGTGGAGATGGCCTCGGCCCACAAGTAAAGCGGAGACTTAAACTCCGCCAACATGGACCTTGCCATATCCATGAGAGTCCGGTTCTTCCTCTTGGCTACACCATTTTGTTGAGGGGTATATGCAGCGGAATATTGATGACGAATTCCCTCTTCACTAAAAACTCATTTAGGGTGTAGTTCTTGAACTCGGAGCCATTGTCACTTCTAATGGCCAATATGGGAACATTGTGTTGACGTTGAACTTCATTGGAGAAGTCGATGACGGCTTGTTGAGTCTCATCCTTCGACTTGAAGAAATAAACCCAAGTAAATCTTGAATAGTCATCAACAATCACCAAACAATACTTCTTCCCACCAAGACTCGGTTGAGGAACGGCACCAAAGAGATCAACATGAAGAAGTTCCAATATCCTCTTTGATGATGATGGTCTTGCTTGAGTGGGGAGAATCATGCATCTTTCCTTCAACACAAGCCCTACAAAGACGATCTCTAGAAAAAGAAACATTCTCTTTTAGTCCAAGAATGTGGCCACCCTTGTGAAGACTTTGCAAAGTTCTATTGACATGGGACAAGCGGCGATGCCACAACCACCCACGTCGGCCTTTCCGAATAGGCATATTGCTTGAGTGTTGGTTGACCCCGAAAGTCCACCACAAACAACTCATTTTCAACATACCCAACGAACATGACCTTTAGAGTCTTGCTCCTCAAGAGTACCACCATATCAATAGTAAAATGGACATCAAAGTTCATCTTATTAAGTGCACGAACCGACATAAGATTGTAACCGAGGACTCGACAAGCATGACATTTACAAGGGTGATATCCTTTGCAACTACCACCTTGCCGAGGCCCTTTACCTCAGCTTTTGACTTATCACCATAGGTGACGGTTGAGTGATTTTATTTGGTCCCAACTCCGTCATGA
The DNA here is from genome assembly GCA_947311845.1 of Poa pratensis. NCBI lineage: Eukaryota > Viridiplantae > Streptophyta > Magnoliopsida > Poales > Poaceae > Poa > Poa pratensis. Next base: position 26,052,956 of record CAMZMU010000104.1, read on the forward strand.
GCTCCTTGCTTCCGGTCATATGACTAGTGCATCCACTATCAACCACCCATTTAGACCCACCGGAAGCATAGTCCTACAAGAAATCATTGCTTGGATTTAGGTACCCATTTCGCAATGGGTCCTCTTTTGTTAGAACAAGGGTCTTAGGAACCCAAATAGAATAAGCAATGAACCATCATAAGGACCAACATATTTTGCATAAACATCCCCATAATAATCAACATAAAGAATGTAGTTGGGGTTATTATGCCCCGCAAAGTCACTACGAGTGGTCTTGCCCCTAGTGGCATCACCACCCGCAATGGAAGTCTTGGCTCGTGCGGGCTTGGCCTTGTTCTCCTTGTTCATTGCCTTGGCTACATAACCAAGACCCTCCTTCCCTTTGCGTTGCTTTTGCTCAACTACATGAGCAACAACCTTTTCTTTACCTTTGGGAATAGAGGTCTTGGCACTAGTGGCCTTGGCAAGTTAAACCTTCAACCTAGCATTTTCCTCAAAACATTTGCATGATCACAAGAGGGAGTAGAGGTGCTAGGTGAGTTAGATTTAGAAAGTTGAGTTTGTAGTTGCTCATGAGACTTGACTAGAAGAGAGTGAGTCGTTTCCAAGGCCTTGTGAGCCTTGTCAAGCTTCTCATATCCCCATGTAGTCTAGCATTAGCAACCACAAAGTCGGCTTTCTCCTTTTTAATCACTCTATACTTGGCAATGGCATGGTCTCTTTCCTTAAGAATTTTAGCAATTATTTCATCATTAGTACTATCAAGAGACTCAAGTCTCTCCTCAAGAGTAACCTATAGTCTTGTTCTTCTCAAAGAAGCATTCAAAGATGCTATAGTGATAGAGTCCTCTCTCTCAATTGACATTTGACCTCACTGAGGTCTTCGGCCTTCCAAGTTGGCTCATGAGAGCCTCAACATGCTTCTTGGCTTCACCTTGCAAGTTAGTCACAAAAGTATCGAAAGCAACAAGTTCTTTCTTAATTGCAAGACTAGTGACATCATCCATTTCATGCATAGTCTTAGGAGTGGAGGATGATACCTTGGTGGCCTTGGCCATGAGGCAACGAGCGGTGTTGTTGTTGGTGATGTTCTCATTGAGGGATTCGAAGAGAGAAGGTGATGAAGTTGAGGTAATGTCCAATGCGGCCACCTCACGTGTGGGTTCTTCTTCTTCTTCGGAATCATCGGAAGGGTACTCTTCTTGAGTCATCAACACAATTCTTGTGCTTTCTTGAAGAATGGCTTCTTCTTGACAATTGGCTTCCTTTGAACCAACTTTGATTGATCCTTGAGTATAAGCCTCCCACCATGTTCTTCTCTATTCTCATAAGGATAATCTTTGATGAAGTGAAACTTGTCATGACAATTGAAGCATGTCTTCGTTTTGGATGCAAACTCCTTCCCACTTGGGTTGTTCCTTTGATCAACTTGGGCCTTTGCCTTGGCCGGGTCACGCCAAAATGATCTTGACGCAAGGGCCAAGTGTTCATGGTAGGCTTGTTGGAGATCATCCGGAATGATGTTGCTTGGGCATTCTTCAATTTCCACACTATCATCTAGGCACACCACTTGGCCTTCAACGCAAGAGATGGACTTTTTTTCATCCCCATGGCCCTAGCACGATTGTCTTGAGCATTCTTGGTAGCAACCTTGGAGGCTTGCATTTCTTGCATAACTTCATTGGATGACATTTCAAGATAGTTGTGTCTTCCTTGTATGGCCTTCAATTCAATGGGCTCGAAGAGCATGAGGTCATTCACATACTTCCTCTTGATCCAAGCATCATCCACATAGGTGGCCCTACATTATAAAATGCTTTGGCAAGAATCTTGAGCCTTCCGTACATCTCCTCATGAGTTTCACTATCAAGCATGTAGAAACCTTCAGCATCATTGCTCAAGGCATCAAATCTATTCCTCTTCATGCTCTCATTTCCAAGAAACACCTCCTCAAGACAATCCCAAGCTTATTTGGCGGTGGTGACGTGTTGAATGTGATGAAGACCATTTTCTCCAATGGCAAGTTCAAGCATGTGAAGAGCAGAGGCATTGAGTTGAGCATCAACCACCTCTCTTTCTTGTCAAGTTGTTTGGATCCACGGCCTTGAATCCCACGCGTATGATTCTCCAAAGCTCGATAGAGGCACTGTTGACATGAGATTTCATTGAGTGTTGCCAACTAGTAAAAGCCAATGCATTAAGCTTAGGTGGAGGACCTAAGGTATTTATGTGAGGATGAGGGATAGATGGGTCGGGAGAGTAGACACCAAGAGGGGAGACCTCATGGTAATCGGGCTTCCCACCTTCCGGCTTGGTTATGGATGAAGGAGATTTCTTAGGTTCGGTTTCTTCATCCCCTTCCTTCTTATTCTTTCCTTTATCGGAATCACCCGTGTTGGAAATAAGAGGATCCTCTATTAATGGGATAGTCTCCAAAGGAGAAGGCTTGGTACAAGTGAGTTTTGTGAGCAATTCACCTAACTCACCAAATTGGGTATCCATGGTAGATCTCAATGATGTTTCCATCGTTTTGAGATCGGCCATGGATGCCGGTGTACCTTGCCCTTCCGGGGGAAACTCTCCCAAAGTCATACTTCTCTTAGGCGGTTAAGCCCAACAAGAGAGTCGAGCCTCTGATACCAATTGAAAGGATCGTATGACACCTAGAGGGGGGGTGAATAGGTGTTACTCCAATTTTAGTTCTTTTTCAAATTAGGCTTGACATGAAAGATAAATTCTCTAGATATGCAACTACGGTTAATTCACCTATATGACAAGCTAGCAACTAAACAAGATACACAAGGTAAAGACGATAAACAAGGATAGAGGTAACCGAAGTGAAGCACGCGGAGACAAGGATGTATTCCCGAGTTCCTCCTTTTTAGGGGAGTACGTCTCGTTGGAGAGGTGTGAGACCACCACAAAGGTTGGTCACAACGCCACAAAGGCTCACCTTCTTCTCCGATGAACCGCACCACAAAGGATTAGTTCACCTTCCACTATCGGTTCCCTTCAAGGCGAAAACCGGAGCCTTTACAACAACAATCCGGGGCACAACCCACAACTGGATTGGGGGCTACCGAACGGCTACAATCTGTCACAAGAATAACAAGTAAGTACAACAAGGGGCTAGGTTTTCCCAAAGGAAATCCTAGCAAATGGTCCCTCAAGTGAATGAGGGGGAAATGCAAATCGCCTTGGTGAGGATGTAGATCCGGGCCTTCTCCTCAATCCTCCAAAGATCAACGAGTTTGGGTGGAGGGATTGGGAGATCTAGTGAGTCTTGAGCTTGCAATAATGGTGTTCTTCAATGTTGGGCGAGCTGCTTGTCCAAAGGTAGGTGGAGGGGCTTTTATAGCTCCTCCAAATATCTGCCCGTTTGAAGAGGTACGGGAGGCCAGCCTTGGGCCCGGCCTGGCCGGCCTGGAAGCCGGCCTCTTCCCAGATGCGCGTTGACTTGCAGAGAGGCCGACCACCCACCCGAGCCACCCGGCCTTGGAACCGGCCTAGGCTGGCCTGGAGGGGCGGAGGCCGGCAGGGTACCCGAGGCGCCCGACCTTGAGGAGGATGCCAGCCCGGCCTGGAGGCCTGCCTCACAGGGTTTCACAAAACCGTTTTTCCAACGCTACACTTTCTTCTTTTTGAATGGAGAGAGATAAACTTTATCCCTTAAACATAAAACCTAAGATTTCCTGTAAGCACTTAGCGGATGGTTAAACACTCCAAGTGTTGTGATCAAACACCAAAACAAGATTAGCGGACTATGTCCTTTCAACTCCTTCGAAAAAAAATCTCTGTCAACTGGACTGAAGGTTAATTATAATAAGTCTGCTATAATTCCATTCAATTTATTAGCTCAAAGATGCAATATATTAGCCCAAGGTTTTGGATGTAAAGCAGAGATAATCTTCCTTACCTGGGACTACATATGGGAACCACTAAACCAAGAATGAAACATTTGATTGGAATTCTTGAGAATATTGACATTTGACTCACTTGTGTAGCCACCACACTTTCATGTGATGGGAGGCTAATATTTGTGAAGGTAGTTATTTCTGGAATTCCTAACTTTGCCATGTGTTCACTGAAGTTACCTCTTGGCGTTCTGGACCATGCATGCAAAAAATTCTGGCCGAATTTTTTTGTGGAAAGGAAAAGAAATTTATAAAAAAGGAAAGTGTTTGGTTAAATAGGAGAAGGTTTCTAGGCCAAAAACTGCAAGGGGACATGGAATTTAGAGTTTAAGGATTCAGAATACTGCTCTCATGATGAAGAACTTATTCAAATTCATGAACCAAACTGATATTCCATGGGTTAAACTTATTTGGCAAGCACATTATCATGAAAACAAACTGTCTCATTCTAGAAATCCTTGTGGGTCATTCTGGTGGAAAGATTGTCTCTTTTTGTGGGATAAATTTATGGATCTGACAACTATCAAAGCTAGCACAGGAAAATCAGTGAAAATTTGGAAAGATAAATGGATGGAACCAATAGCAATGGACGAGTTCCCACATTTATTTTCTTTTGCCAATGATCAGGACATCGGTTTGGAAAAAATCACTTCTCTAGCTGAAGATGATATATATGATTAATTTCACCTGCCCTTGTCCATTATTGCTCCTCAGGAATGTGAAGAATTGCCACACATCCTTCAAAACTGGTCGGATAATAATGATATATGAACACTCAATACCAATGACTTTTTGAATGGAAAGGAAAATAGTCATGTAAAAAAGTATATGAGAAAGTTGATCCAACCGAAGCAGCCACTCCACCATTCCAATGGATTTGGAAATTGAGAGCACTACCCAAACATAAATTTTCTTCTAGTTCTCTTACTTGACAGATTGAACACAAGAGATTTACTTACAAGGAAAACTTTCATATTGAATCAAAAGCATTTGTGTGCCAGGAATGCCCGATTGAAACAATGGAACATATTTTTTCTCATGTGACTTCAGCCAAAGCTTCTGGTTGAAATTAAATCTGGAATGGAATAATGATCTTGACATCATGGAGCTCCTAATGGATGGTAAACCAAATATCTAATCTAAATTGTTTCAAGGAGTTTCTCATCACATGATGTTGGAGCTTATGGAACCATAGAAACAAGATTGTTTTTTGATAACCAGGATTTAAATGTTCATGAATGCTTCAGATTTTTCAAGGAAAATTTTGCGCTTGTTATGCATAGATTAGAACCAAGACTTAAATAAGGCATGCAACAATGGATAGATACTTTGTAATTTCCCTCTTATGAACTTGACAACACATTGTAAATATCCATTTTATAAATGAAAAATGACACCCTACTGTTTTTGTGTAAAAAAAAAGCTTAAACATGAGGGAGAGTGTTAAAGTATAATGACCGTCTCTCCTCTCGGTTTGGACTTTTGAGATGGTTGTCTATTGCATCAATTCAATACGGGTTCAGTAATAACTTGATAACATACTAGTGATCTACACCTGTTACAACAAGGCCTTCTGCTTCGGTACATCCCCCTCCCTCACCCGCCTAACTCAAGTACTTAAATAAAAATTAATAAAGTTGTATTAGTCCATGTAAAAACCTGTACGGCCCAATCCTACGTGTACGTATCCGTGTTTATACGAAATTGATGGTCCTTCTTCGCAGAGACGAGCGATGCCACTGATGAGGTGGTGGTGGCCGGCGGGAGCGACGACGACCGGTGCTGTCTGGGATGAAGAATGTCACGCCCGACGAGATGGTCGCCGACAGCGACGGGGTGGCAGATCGATCCAATCTAGCTAGCGCCGGCACGCTCAGTGGCGGCGGCAACTCGATCCAAGCTAGCTAGCGCCGGCATGCTCGGCGGCGACGGCGGGAAATCGATCCAATCTAGCTAGCTGATTCACGTATACGTACAGAAATCGATCAGGATCACGTCAAAAGCTGGGTCCTCATGTAGTAGTACTGCTTATCGATCAAATTGGCTCAAAGTTGGAGTACGTGCGTGTGGGAAAAAAACCTTTTGAGTTTCACCTACAACAAGAAGGATGTCACGCGTAGTACTAGGGTAATCAAACAAGGTCTGTACTTCAATTACCATATGCATGATGTGCCCCATGAGAGAGAGGTGGCCGTTAGGCAGATCATTTATAGCGATCTCAAAATATCTTGATGGTACAAAGGCCAGACAAAAACAAAGATGAGTTGAACAATACAAAAGTTTAAGACAATCTCCAACAATGCCCAAAAAAGGACAGCAAAAAGTAGTTTCAGACACGAGAAAGTTACAGTAGTTTTTTTAGTGGGGAAAAGGCACGGAGGATGTCATTTGGTTTTGTCTTGTCTGCCACGCGCACTGAACTGAGACTGGGTCATTACTTCTCTCCTATCTAAAATCGAAAAGTTTCGTTCCCGTGTTTACGTCGTCGACTTCTTCCTCACGCACGCTCCCTTCACCACGCGTGAACGCGGATGGGCCAGGCCCAGGCCCATGTCCATGCCCGTCGCTTCTCCCGCATCCCCTGCCGCGCCGTGTTTAGCCTCCGCCACCAAAAAGACGCCGCCGCCGCACTTCCTGTCAAGAGACGGCTGGTGCTCCGCAACAGCGGCAGTCAGCCCAGGCTCCCCATCCGCCTCCCCATGCTGCAATTTCGTGCTGCCTCCACACATCCCAAGGCCACGGTCAGTCGGGCCGGCGCGGAGGACGCGGAGGAGGGTCGGGAGCCGCTAGCCCGCCCACCTGGGCGGCGTGGAAGAGGTCGAGGTGATTAAAACTGGCGGCGGCGGCGAGGCCCGACACGCCGTGCTCATGCTCCTGGTGGCAGCCGTGAAGAACAGAAGGGTGCCCCTCAAGGGGTCTGTCTCGCCGGCGCCGAGATCGCTGGGTGGCAGCCGTGAGTGAACCTGCTGTTGCTGGCTTCTTGTGGAGCTCATCCTTAAATAAGTGTTTTCATCTTCAGAATGGTCAGCATGGTTAATCAGTTTGTATTGTTTTCAGATACGCGGTTTAACAACAGAAGTAAAGTCACTGTAATGAACCAACAGGTTTTGTTTCCAGTTCGTAGTTGAAATAAGAAAAGTGAAACACGCATATGGTCACTTAGTATGGGCATGTTCTATGTGTCAGGTTTACTGTCCGCTTCGGTGAAAATACCATTTTATGCTTTGCATACCCACCTAGCTCATATTTGCAATGTCTCGACTTTTCTATGTATGCTCGTAGAAATTCATTTTTACTCTCTTACCGTGTATGTGTCATGTGCTGTAGAGTCACTATTTCCTATTAAGATACTGTGCCAAAATCATTGGAAAACTGCATTTGATTGCCAACACAAAGGTGTATCCTGCAGTAGAAATGATGTTTCATATATGAAATAAAAGGTAATCCGATATGATTTTCAGCCTGCACTATGGATGCATTCATGGGAGTTCATAGCAATTGTTTTTGAAAGACCAGCTTCTGAATCTATTGATAAGCTAATTTATATAATCTAAAATACATCTTACATAGGTGATCTTTCGCATGATGCAGGTGACAAATTTCTGATCCAAGCATGCTACTGTCTGGTAGCGGCAGTCTGCTGCTGCTGCATGTAGTCTTAGTTCCACGACCACGAGTACTGTATGAATTCACCCACGTCAGGAGCTCAGAACGATCCTGTTGATCTTGTTCTTATGTTGTTATGCCAAAGTTCTGGAGTACAACGTTTGGTAGTGGGTAAAAATGTGATCCGCATGTGAGCAGTTTTCGTGCAATAATATGAAACTATATGATTATGTGTTGTATTGTGATGACCCTCGTTGGAGTACAAGGCAAGACGTAGTAGGTTTAAACCAATCCTATCACTGATGCCCGCATTCTCTCTCGCTGACAATACATAATGTCAGACAGGGGCGGCATGGGGCCGGTTGAACGGCAAAAGAAAAATAGTATATGTTTGAGCTAACTATCTAGGAAAGTTGATGTTATGTTCAATATTGGTGTACATGAACTAACTACAAACGGAATCATGTAACCCGTTCCTTTATGTTTTGTTAAATATTTATGTATATGTACTACAACCGGAATCATGTAAGTTTGCGTGAGTTCCTATTTGGTATGTCACTTTGCACCGTTTGTTTGAAAGATGTTTATGGATTGTAGTTATTTATTTCCTTCGCAAAATACGTAGAGGGATAAGAGAAGATCCGCCTTCTTTATCATTATACATGTCTTAACAGAGCATGGGGCTATGTTAGAATTTATCATGTGACGTGTGTGGCGACTTAATGGGCCATGACACCACATGAGCATTTGACACAGATTTTCGTCACCCGTTGCAACGCAAGGGCATATTACCTAGTTTGGAAACAAGTCTGATTGCTGTCCTTCCACAAATAAAAAGGACAGGAGTTGTCAGATTAACCTCGCGTCAGGCAAAATCGCGGCTGACCTCGATGTAGCCACGTCCAGGATCTGGCTGTCTAGCAGACTAGGTCATGCATGCTTATTTCTTCTTTTGGCTCCAGCCCTACCTGGAGGCTGGTTCGCGACAAGGGGCGGAGCTGGTATACAAGCGTTGGGTTCAAGGGAACCCAACTATATTCATCAAAACCCTCTTAATGACTGTTCTGCACCAGGTTAGCACTAACTTTATGGTAAAAGATATAAGCAAAATGAAATATACAACCTTTAGGCAATGCCTTAAAAAATCACTACAGACGTTGTGCCGATAATGACGAGTCCAACCGAAGATTGAGCTTGGGATTTTCACCCCGAAAGACGAGTTTCTAGCACGACACAAGCGCATGTCGACATTGACAGAAATGTTTCAATGAAGTATGTAGATTCGATACGGACGTGTCGACTATCATCTCTGTCTGATCAACGACTCATCACTAATAAGACGCCCCTGAACAAGAAGCTGGAAGTCGATGACGTCTCATGCCACCACGCTTCCAGCAATTATCGGCAATATCACCAAGGCGATCCATTATCGCCAATACTATTTAATATACTCGCTAATATGCTAGCCGTCATGATTGAGTGCACGAAACACAATGGTCATATTGAGGGGATAGTGCCACATCTTGTGGATGGGGGACGTCCTATGCACCGATATGCGGATGATATTTTCTTTATGGATCATGACATCAAAGAAGCTAAGAATCTGAAATTAGTTTTAGCACCATTCGAGCAACTTTCATACTAAAAATCATAAGAGCAATTATTATGCATCATGAACGCCCAAGACGCGGCTTCTCAATATGCCTAGTTGTTCGGTTGTGAGAAAGGATAGTTTCCTATTAAGTATTTGGGTATTCCAATTCACTATCGGAGACTGACAAACACCAAGTAGAAACACGTCGAGAATCGCCTGAAAAAATATTAAGCGGCTGGAAAGGAAAACTATTATCTCTGTTTGAAGATTATTTATCATTAATTTGGTACTAAGTACTGCCTCGCCTCTATTACTAAAAACAAGCCATATAATTTTTTTTCCTAAAAATCAGACAATGTAATCTGACCAAGATTATAGAGAAAAGTACCAATAATTGCAATATTCTATAGATATACCAAAAAAAAATTTAATGATGTATCAAATAAGATTAATTTGAAAGTTAAGATGTTGATAGTTTTTTCCAAAAGTTTGCTTAAACTTCACATGATTTGACTTTGAAAAAATTTATACCATTTATTTTACAGAACGGGGTGGAGTAATATGATATTGTATATTATTTCTTTCTTCAACTTACCCAAACTAGTCTTCCACATATTTATCTATTCTGATTTAGATTGTTTTGGCAAGGAGATAGTGAAAAAAACCGACTAACTCGATGGGATGTGGTATGCTGACAAGCAGATGGGTGGGGAGGGGGGGGATTTTCATGACTCTCAGGCAAAGAACACAACACTCCGATTTAATCAACGAGAGCATCATATCTAACGAGTAGGGTGATTCGTTCACGATTCCTGAGTGACCGAATATCGATGACGTATTTTTTTGCCAAATCTTGTCCCTTGGCAAAACAAACGTCTTATGTGCCATCGGACGAAACTATTTTCAAATCTAACCTCTTGATGTCGGCGTCAACGAGAAATTGAGCCAAATTTATCTAGGTATAAGCGCCGAAAATTAGGTATCTTTTTTCTGAGAGAGAAAACATTTTAGCATTGGAGGGCTAGATTAGGCATTAGTTTCCCTAAGGCCACGTTTCATGAAGAAAAAAAAAGTCGATGACGGACTCTGCCTCACCTGGCTCTGAAACGGCCAGCCGTGCGCCGTCAAAAGAACTCCCCTAGAAAGAGTCAACCGCCCACGGGTGTCAGTCAGACGAGCTCGAAAGATCCCCCGAGCTCGAACAACGAGCGAGGCGCCTAGGCCAAGAGTATCATCATAGATGAAATATTTCATTTTTCTATGGTTTTCTTACAAAAAAAAAGTGATGTTGAGTCTTAGTCTTATCGGCTCAGTCATATCAGTGAGTGACGCGTGTCTTCCATATCCCCTTTCGCTGATGTTCCGGTTCATCGGGGGTGGAGCTGGAGCTTGAGTCACCGCGCGATGCAACACTTTAACGTGGCATAAATTTTCAAAAAACAAATATGTAAAAAATGTGTTCTATAACTTCTAACATAGATTATAGGTCATAACAAATACAATGTGTAAATACAAAGAACCGACAATCAAAAATCAATGTACACACAATTTTAATATTATTATAAAGTTTAGAAATTACAAAGGATACAAACCAAAAGCTTCATGCCTTGGGGCAGTATCTCCACCAGGTTAGCACTAACCTTATGGTAAAAGATATAAGCAAAGAGAAAGAACGCAACCTTTAGGCAATGCCTTTTAAAAAAAAGCTCTACATACATGTGCCGATGATGACGAGTCCATTCGAAGATTGAGCTCGGGATTTTTCATCCTGAAAGACGAGTTTCAAATCACCATGTTCAGAAATAGCACGACCCAAGCGCATGTGGAAATTGACAGAAATATTTTCAATGAAGTGTGCAAGTTCGATATACTGACGCTTCGACTATCATCACTGTCCGGTTAGCGACTCATTACTAATCAGATGCCCCTGAAAGTGAAACTGTAAATCGATGACGTCCCATAGCACCACGCTTTCAGCAATTATCGCAAATATCACCAAGCCGACCCATTATCCCCAATACTTTTTAATATACTAGCTAATATGTAGCCATCATGATTGAGCGCATAAAACTCAATGCTCAATAGGGTATAGTAGTGCCACATCATGTTGATGGGGGACTCTCTATCCACCAATATCTGAATGATATGATTCTCTTTATGGATTATGATATCGAAAAAGCTAAGAACCTGAAATTAGTTTTAGCAGCGTTCGAGCAACTTTTAGATCTAAAAATAAATTTGCATAAGAGCAAATTATTCTGCTTCGTGGATGCCCAAGACACGGTTGCTCACTATGCTGAGTTGTTCAGTTGTGTGTAAGGATAGTGTGACGCCCCAAAATCGGTACCATGCAGAGTTCAGTGATCCCGCCAAAATCCGCATAATAACGATCTTAGGTCGCCCACCAGACATAACGTGCACGCCAAAACATGCGCGTTATGTGGGTGGAATTGTCATAACATTACAATAGTTCACGAAAGAATCCACAACAACAACAGAAGGAGATATATATACAAGAACGACCCAAACGAGTCAGGATACAACTGATACATTACAAAGATCCAAATCCCAGCGAAAGCGAAAGGTATCCAACTACGGATAAGATACAAATTGGACTAAGAGTCCTGAAGATAACCATGGCGTCCATATCCCTGCCCAGGCCGAACCGGAGGGATACCCAATCTAACGTCGTCAGACTTCAAACCTGTTGACTGCACAAAGAGTACATCCCAAAGATGGGTCAGGCACAACCGCCTGGCAAGCAATGCTCAAAAGATACCAACACAAAGACTGCCAAAGTATAAAAGAAGGTGGACTGAGGCGGCAGCAGCAGCACTAAACATCCTATGGAGACATTCTACAACTTCCGTCTACTAGAGAGGGATAAGAGAGCGCATCGGAACCAACTAGCTTCTAACACCAAACATAACACTTCCCAGATTCACCCCTCAACCAAGTATGAAGAAGCAATCGAGGGAAACTCACACAGTTGTCAAGTTTTAGTTTCATATTATAGTGAAAGTAAGTCTAACTTACTAGTCAAGTTAATTAGTATCATTAGGTGTAAGTTGTCTATGATCTTGTTAGCCAGCATCCGCACCAAGTCGTCCATAACCGTGGACACGACTTCTCGAAAAGATTTAATCCTGCAGGGGTGCACCATGGTTAACCCATACACGTTCGATCAATCCACAACCACAAAGGCAGGACTTCTCAACCCAACTCTTCCCATCTCTACTTTCAAGTCTTTGGGAGCCACCCATCTGATTCTTTCCCGCGTCAAGAGTCCGGCCGAAGCTCCGTTGCGGACCCATCTGTTGTGCGACACAACCTTCCCAGGCCTCCTCTAACGGTAGCTACCCGGTCAGACCTAGTCCACATCTATATGTAAGTGCAGCCGGCATCCATCCATCAACAAGAACCTCCATCATCATGCGTATGAGCAAATGGAAAATTCAAACTACTTGTGGCTCTCTAGACCATCGGCAAATCAAGTACTAGCTTGGAGGGGGTTCCATTAGACCTCCCACGAGTGGGTAGTGTGCTCAAACTCGGATAAGAGGACAAGAACTGAGTTCCTAGTGCGACACTTAGCAGAACAAAACACCAACAAGTTGGCCTTCCACCGGGTGCCTTACCATTTAGTTATAATCCACAAACATTAACATCATTTTAAGTAAAGATGAGCCAACCTGTCATACTAAACATGTGAAGCAAAGATAGACAGACTCGCAACAACAAACCTAAGCATGCACTACGACTCGCAAAGGCTAACAAGTAAACAAGCAACAAGGTAATAGGATGTGGGGATAAGGTTGTATGTGGCTGCATGGTAAACATGAATAGGATCGGGACACAAGCATCGTAACATAAGGATAGCAATAGATCAACGACAAGAATGGAAGACAATGTAATGGTAGCAAGTGAGCAAAGCTTGCCTGGAAACACGGTAGGGGTAGCAGAACTTGTCGTTGCTCACATCATGTCAACGTCTTAACCGCGAAGAAACAACAAACACTAGAAAGCGCAAAAGATGCATCTTACAACTACGGCAAAGATCCAGCATGTTCATGATATGATGCATGACATGGCAAGATGCAACTTAAGCCAAATTAAGCGGAACCGGGATTCCGACAATTAATATTAAGGTTCAAGTTATTTATCTAACCACCAATTTAAATGTTGATTAACATGTGAAGCATGGCACGGGTGAGCTACACAAATTAAATGAAGTCGGGACATTTATCGAATATTCCCGCACACTCCATATTTAATTATCAGATGAATTGCTAATTACCCACAACCCAAGATATGCAACAAATGCATGAAAGATATGGGATGCACAAGATAGATGACATTTTATAAAATAGGCATATAGGTATAGGCTCGGGTTTGGGTTCGCACGTCGGAAAGAGAGGTCGAGGAACTCCGGGGGTCAAAGCCAGAATCTTCGGGTCGAAGAGGAAGTAGTCGAAGTCGGGGATGTATTAGTCGCCGAACCGGGACATCATCGTTTGTCGGTGTCGTGGAAGTAGTCAAGGTAGTTGTACTCGGGTCGTCGTCGTTCCCGGTTCGTCGTTGTGGCGGATATTGTCAACGGTCGGGGATCTTGTCGGCGGGAAGAGATCGTCACGGAAGGTCTTGGCGATGGGCAGCGATCGTCACGGAAAGTCTTGGCGACGCGCAGCGATCGTCACAGCGTCGAACTTGTCGGCGGTCACGGACACCGGAAGAAGCACACGGGCATGCACCGCAACACGGACACGGGCGGGCACGGCAACACGGCACCGGACACCGGAAAAGAAACGCACGGCGCACACGTCAACTTCTTGCGGGCAATTCGACAAACACCCGGCGAGCAAAGGCGGGACACGCCGTGGAGCTGGGGACCGGGGAGCTCTCCTCAAGAAGTTGTAGCCGAGGCAGAACCGTACTGGGAGAAGCCGCAATCGATGCCGGGGTTGCGGTCACAGCACCATCCCGCCGGCATCGGATACGGAGGAGTCGCAGCAGCATCCACAGCCTCACTGCACACCCGCACCTTGACCACCACGACACCACACCACCGTAGCAGCAGCATCGTGGGGCAGCAGATCGAGGACGTCGTGGGTCGGGGTCGAAGCGCAGCGAGGAAGGCGGCTCCGGCCGGGGCGAGGTGATGTCGGCACGGCAGCGGGCCGGAGAAAGGGCAGGCAGGGGGAGGTTCCGGCCAGCCGGAGCTGAGGAATGCGTCGGGAAAGGGGCGCCGGGCGCCGTGGCGAGGGAGGCGCGGGGAGAGGCGAGGGCGGCGCCGGCCGGCGGCCCGCCGGAGATGAGGAAGGGGAGGAGCACGGGGAGGAGGCGCAGTCACACGGGGTCGGGCGGGGGCCAGCCGAGGGAGGACGACGCGCGAGGAAGAGAGGAAGGCGCAGAGGAGGAGGGGAGCGGTGCGGGGCGCCTGAGCTGGGGGCTGCGCCGGCGAGGAAGGCGGCGCCGGCGAGGGGCGGCCGGGGCCGACGGCCGGGCCGGAGAGAGGAAGGGAAGGAGCAGGCGACGGGGGCCTCGGGTGCGATGTGTGCGTTGTGTGGCTGAGGAGAGAGGGGATAAGGAGAGAGATGGAAAAAGAAAAGAAAGGGAGGAAAAAAAAGAAAAGAAAAAGGAAAAGAGGGGGTGGAAGGACCCGAATGCAAAAACGAAAAACAAGAGGAGGGCGGCTTCAAAGACCAGGGGGAGGAAGAGTAAGTTTCCAGGGGAAACCCTAGGGTTTCAGCTTAGGTGGGCTTTGGGCCGAAAGTGACCAGGTTGGACTGCTCTCTCTCACACTAAAACATTTTTATTTTGCAAAACCTTTTGACAAAACAAATTTCAAAACGGAGACCGACTAAAAGAAAAGGAGGGAGTTATTTGAACAAAAAAAATAGAGTTTATCAAAATAATTTTATTGTCAAATTAGTGCAATGCTGATTATGCATGATGTCATGATGATGCGAAAAAGAAAAACAAACAAATCTAATTGGGGAAAACCCCGGGACGTTATAGACGACACCACTAACAAGGGATCGCGCCCCCACGATCCACCCAAAGACAACAGGAAGAGAGAGATAAACTATCGGGTCTTCGTGCTCCACACTGATCTTCTCGACACCACTAACAAGAAATTGTAACTCCATCTTCAGCTTGTCACACCACTAACTCCATCTTCAGCTTGCAAAACAATGTCTTATGTGCCCTCGGACAAAACTATTTCCAAATCTAACCATTGATGTCGGCTTTAACGAAAATATAGCCAAATTTATCTAGGTATAAGCGCCAAAACATTTAGGTATCTTTTTTTCTGAGAGAGAAAACATTTTGGTATCTGGAGGGCTAGAATAGGCATTAGTTTCACTAAGGGGCAGATAAAAGGTCGATGACGGACTCTGCCTCACCTGGCTGAAACGGCCAGCCGTGCGCCGTCAGTCCTGTTGTCAAAAGAACTCCCACGGGTGTCGTCAGTCAGACAGGCTTTTTCCCCTCCCCCAAGGGTGGCGGCTGGCTTGCATCACGCCCCGCCGCCTCCGAAAAGCGCCGCAAATCTGTACCTCACACGCCGCCCATGGCTGCCGCGGGAGACGAGCAGCAGCTGCTGCTCCACCTGAAGCTCGCCTTCCTCGCCCTGGAACCCCCCGCCTGCGTCCTCACCCTCGCCAGGTACATCCCACAGCAGTCCTCCGTAGTAGATTGTACATCAGGGTGCAAGCGGCAGCGGCCCATCCGCGGCGCCGCAAATTTGGCCCATTTAGCAGTTTACGCGAGCCTCCACGGAACTGGAAAAAAAGAAAACGGCGTAAACGGCTGGCCCGCAGCTGCCGCTTTCTTCCGCATCAGGTCAACGAAGCCTCGCAGGAGAGGGCTCTGCGTCACGCCACCGCAGCAGGAGAGGCCACCGTCGAGCGCCGCCGCAGCAGGAGAGGGCTCCGGCCACCGTCGAGCGCCGCCGCAGGAGAGGGCTCCAGCCGCCGCTGACGGCAGCCGCAGGAGAGGGCTCCTCTCGCGCCCGCTGCCATGGCCGCCCTTCCTCCTCCGCCTCCAGGTCCATGGGCCGCCCTTCCTCCTCCTCCTCCGGGTCCTTCTCCCTCGATTCCCTGCCTCGATTCGATGGTTGTCGATGGCGGCGAACCACAGCGCACGGACGACGGCGGTGACCCCAAGATGCGCAGAGACGTCGGCGGCGGGAAGCGCAAGAACTCCAACGACAGCTCCCTCGTCCCCTCAATCATCAAGGTAACTGAAAATTATCTTGTGGCTGACCTCGCCCAGATGCTAACTGAACCTGTAGTTCGTATTGTGTCTCAGTTCGTATTTAGGCTAGGATTGATCGATGCATGTTCAGCTTCCTCCTGATGAAAATATGTAATTTAGCATCAGCTGGGCTATAACCGTCAAATATGAAAATGCTGATTGGTGAGTAAATACTAGACGGAGGACAAATAAAAATATAGTCAATTTATGCTCGTTCAGAATAGTGTTGTGTCCTAGTAAAAGATATGTTTCTGGATAATGGTAAAGTACCTTCACAACTTATTACACTGTCGCCCGTGAAACCTACTGGACATCTTCAACCTTTAGATTCTTCATGCTGCAAATTTTCTGAATTTAGTTCTCAAGGTGTGATGTTCTCAAGGAAATACAATGGCAAATTACTACATCTCAGGATAATTCTAATCATTACTTACTATACTAAGCAGGCAGATATTGTCTTCGCATCCCTAGTATCCTTCCAGCATCCTCCATTGTTGATCTCACACCTCCCAATACCAGAAGCTGATAACGGAGATTGTTACTACTAAGATGTACAGGGAATTTTCGAAGAACTGCTAATAAGATGGCTTGCAAAAGTAAATTACCACGAAGTATGGCAACCACATTGTTTCAGTAGTACTCCCTCCGTCGGAAAAGGATGTCACAAAAATGAACTATAGATAGACCATTTTTGTGACATCCTTTTCCGAACGGAGGGAGTATATAGTAGGAAACACCCATTCCAGAAATAGAAGTGTTGGTTCATTTGCCTTCTTGTTGTCCTTATACCTTGCTTGCTGTAACTTAAATTTCTCGCTTGATCAACTAGCTCTTGAGGTTCTATCTAATAATACTTGATGATGATGTTCTTGCATTACATGTATGTGCTAAAAACCTGTTTACCTTGCAGTACCATCTTCATATGTTTAGAATTCGAATTTACATATATTTGAAAGCTCAAGCTGCTTTATGACCTGTATAAGCGATCAAGAGATTGCAGGCTGAAGTTCAGTTTATCCTTGTTGGTGCTACTGTTTGTTACCTTATGGACCGCCCTCCAAATGATTCATTTTTAGCTATGCAATTTGCTTTTGCAGATGAGCATTTCAAGAAGAAACCTGAGTTGATCATGTGCAAGTTGAGGACTATGAGTTGATTTTCTGCCTGAACTAGTTCTTACCAGTTCATTTGGCCGTGGGCATGAACGTAGTTGTTTGCATCATAGTTAAGTTTTCTTCATGAATCATTATCATCTAGTTAGGTTGGGAGACTCCACATAATGCTTATATCTATCTACTTGGAAAGAATTGTTGTACTATGCAGTTATTTTTGTCTCCTTGCAGGCACTGGTTAGGTAGGAAATTAGCACACAGTTAATATTTAACCTTAATGTTATTCTTCCTGGAGACTACTCGGACGTGAGCAATGTCATGTTCTGCTTCCCAATTATGTACCTTCCAATTTAGAATCTGATGATCAATCTTCTATTCACAAAACCTGAGTAGTTACCGCTTCGCATGCATGAAACTCTTTTTTGTCCTACATGGTTACTTTTCTAAGTAAATTAGTTCTCTCTAAGAAGTTTATTAGTTTGCTTGATCGATGTTGTAATGACGGCATCTGACTTTGTACTAAATCATGGTTGGTAGCACTGTGCAATCTTCTAATTTCTGGTACCGTGTGTTGTTGCTTACTTGCTTATGCTCTTTCTGCGCCATGCTAGCTAGCTATCATAATGTCTGCTGACGGGCTCTCTGTTTACGTTATCGGCATTTAGGTAGTACTGAATACTGATGCAGTTCACCATCCCAAGCTGATGCCGTCAGCCATTTGTGTGTATGCATTCCAGCTGATGTTAGCGATCTCGTATAATACACGGCGTGAGCTAGCTAGCTGCTAGCGATCGTACATAGCGCGAGCGAGCTAGCTGCTAACGATTTGTACTAGCCTAGCGATCGTATCCCGGCGCCGCGAAAAGCCGCGGCGCATACACGGCTCTCCGCGGCATACCGCGTACGGAGAAAGATGGAGGCGGCGTACGCGCGGCCTCCCGCGAGTTGTCCCGTTTGCAGCCTGAATTGTACATGCCACTAGCACTAGCTCGAAAGCTCAATGCATCTAATTTTCGCAATCCCGTCAAACCTCCTGAGCCATTTATGCGCTAGTAATCAGAGGCTCCTCATTCGGCCCTTTTCAATCGCAGTTGGTAATTTGGGCGCTCTTGAATCGCAGTTGGTAATGTGGGCGTGTGTGATATTTGTGATGTGCTGTCCTGTGCAGAGTTGATTTAGGATACAGACACGGCAAAGACGCGCAACAACGTACGTGGGCTAGTTCTCTAGCGAGTGCGTGTGGCGATTCTGTGATCTGTTGTCACGAATTCTAAGCTTTTTTTTCTCTGCTGCCATGTAGGTTTTGATGGAAATAGCTTAACAGGAATACCCATGTTCAGTGCAAGAAAAATATATTCTTCGAGGAAACACAAAAGCTTTAATTCTGTTTCGATTCATTGATAGAAGAGAAGTTTTTAGTACAATCCCGAAAGGGCAACACCCAAGGTTACAATACAACGCTATGCTCTTACAAGCTGGCTTTCCGCCTTGATTGTGTCGAGCAGGCAGGCATGAAGTGTCGGGTTGAGCCCAGTCGAAGTTGACTGCACTGCGCCGCTTCCAGATCAACCACGCCGTAAGCATGATCGTCGTAGAGGTGCCTTTCCACGCCTCGGTAGGGGCACAAAGGACAGACCCACAAACCTGTCTCCGGCAGCGGGGATGCAGGTGGGATACCGGATCCAGTGCAAGTAGAATTTTGCGAGGTCTTAGGTTCTAATAGACAAACAAAAAAGCCAATAAATGTGGAGTCAGTTTGCACCTAATACATTTCACACATAGAAAACAAAAAAATATATGAAAAGAAAATAAGTTTGAATGAGGTATAGTACCTTTTTTCCTTTTGTTTTCAAAACAGTATGGTAATTTTTATTTTTATTTGGTTTATGCAGAAAAGCTGGTGAAGGTTCTGTCACGCCGCAAGTTCAAAATTTTATTTTGGAGAACTGTACTTGCACTAATGTAAATGCCTTCTGCTATTTCATATCACAAACATTATTACCCACGAAATTGGCACCATACATATTCTAATTTTGTATCAAATGAGGGTAGAATTAAAATTCTATTCAGCTAATAATGTACTATGGTAATGCTATTTTTCTGGTTATCGCTCACTATTTCAGTTTGCGCTTCTGGTCTAAAGCATTGTGTACTCACGCAGGTAGGCGGAGGTCAAAATTATACCTATGGAGTAACTATCCTTAAAAAGGTTATAGCTGAGGTTGAATTATCATCAGATGTTGTGATTGATGAGCTCTATGAGGAATTTGGCCAGTGTATGTTGTCAAAAGCAGTATGTGTATCTAATTTTTTTTATTGCATCTCAATAATCAGTACTTGTTGACACAATATACTCAAGTAACTCGTTTCGCTGTTTCTGAGCAGAATAATTCATCGCTGAATATGGCTAACAAGATCTATAAGGATATATCATTTCTTTCTCCTACATGTGAGTTATTAATTTGGAACTATTTTCTCAGATGTTTTACAGCTATTTAATTATGACATTGTAGTAATGAATATGTTTTTATAGATGACAATGTTTCCTCGAATCAAGTAAGCTTGGTTGCTCGATTATCATGTTCTACTAACATGCTTGAAGGTGATACAGGGTATGATGTCTCTAAATATTTAAATTCATGTGTTCATATATAGACAGCATTTGTATTAATTCATTCATGTCAGTGGGAATTTTACTATTTCAGGTGTTGTCTTTGGCCATCAAGTTTATTTTTATCTGAGTTCATTCTTTCATTCCCAGAACTTTTCTCCAAAAAATGTTGCTTTGAGGTAAAGTGTTTATTTGTAGTATTAACTTAGAATTAGATTTACTACTTCAAGCAGTTTTATTTTCCGTCGTCAAACATTCATATCAGCCAATATATCTGCAATATTAGCATGTGCGAAAGCAGGGGTGGCAGGCCTTAGCGCAATCCTACCCGAGATAGGCCCTTCGTATGTGGTGTTATAAATAGGGAGTGGTCCGATCACGGGCTTGTGCATAACTCTTTTTCTATGAATGCATCGAGAGCAAAGCTTCTGCACTTTCTCGAAAAAATGTGCATATTTTGCAGAATATTATCAAGTATTTAAGTAGAGAACTATTGCCATTGCTTAATTTGCACGTATTTAATGTGTGATCTCGTCTGTTTAGTAGAGAACTATTGCCATTGCTTAATTTGCACGTATTTAAGTATGTTTTCTTGCTTCCGATACAAGTACTAGTGTACCAAGTGTGTTTGTAGTTGTGCACATGTTGTTATATGCCTTTTGCGCCAAATAATTGTGAACTTGTGTTAACAGGCTATATCCTCATCAAGTCAACGTCTATTACTTCTATGTTTTGTACTCCCTCCGTTCACAAAAGGATGTCTCAACCTAGACCAAATTTACATGTATCTACACACTAAATCATGTCTAGATACATACAAATTTGGGTTTGGTTGAGACATCCTTTTGTGTACGGAGTGAGTATGTAGTTTGTCCTTGACATTTTCCTTTGAGCAATTAGTTTAGTTTCTAAATTTAGTGTATTTTTATATAGTTGTGGCCTATATGGGTAAAATCTCAAGAATGAGTGTTATCAGGAACTTTAATATGTGTTTTTTCTATGTTTCCATGATAAGCAGCTAGGTTCTGGTGTTGGTTTGGTTGGTGTATGTCTTAACTATGTTGGTGCTTCCAAGGTATGAAAGTTTATTATACCACTGTCCATTCAAGTTCATAAGTATGCCATAAGCTATAAATGCCAACAAAGTTCATAAACATTTTGCAAGGCAAAACATTTATGGGACAAGAAATACTTGTAATGTGAAACGTATATAATGATGCAGGTTATTCTTACTGATGGTGATGCATCTACTCTAGCAAACATGAAGGCGAACATGGAAATGAATAACTTAAGCATTGAGGATCGTCACCTGGTAATAGAAAACAAGAATAAGGTGTATTTAAGTCCTTGCTAAAATATTAGCTTCTATGTTTTCATGATCACGCATTTTAGATTTGCAGTATGATTTCGTTTGTAAAAATGGGTAGCATAGCTAGCCCTTGATCAAACATATTTGTTAGATAATGTATGCATAAAGTCTCTTGTTAATCAAGAGGAGTGACAGCATTATCTCACTTGGAAAGAGTGATAATGCACTGCATTTCCATATTTATTTTTCACATTAGCATTGGTACTTATCCTTTAAGCTTTGGATGAATGTTGTTTCAGACTAAACTTTAATCTTACTATATTCTGACATGTAGGTAGAGTGCAAGTATCTTTCCTGGGAAGAAGCATCTGATAGAGATTTATGGGCATGCCAGAGAGATGTAGTGTGAGTATATATATATTCTTTTTATAATACTTATTTTGTATTTCTGTAGCATTATGCTTTCATTTTTCAGTTTTTTATTTTGTTTAGCTGTGAGCTTCTGAAACCTCTGTCTCTTTGTCAGTCTTGGTGCAGATATTATATACAATCCGTCATGCGTGCCCCACTTGGTTCGAGTACTTTCAATGCTACTTAGAGGAGATGATGGGCGACACAGAAGTGTCAGCGCAGCAACCAGCAAAGAAACTAGTGATGAAGTATCTTTGAATGGCGCAGCTGGAGGCCGTGTTGCATATATCGCCACGGTTATTCGGAATGTGGACACTTTCAATTGCTTTGCCAAGGCAGCTGCTGACACGAAGTTGTCTATCGTCAACATTACCGGCACTGCGGGCCCCTCGAGTTTTCTTCCTTACATGCTCTCGTACGATCGATTGAGTGTTCAACTTCTTGAGATTACGCTTTTATCATGAGATATTGATGAACGTAGCTGCCAGCGTTCTTTTCTGATGTTACCATTTAGATGTAATCGGTATGGATCAACCTCTTAAGATTGCGCTTTTATCATAAGATACTTCTGATGAGCAGAACTGACATACTTCCCTTCTGATATTGCATTTAGCTTTAATCGTAGTGACATCAATCTTGCTGGAGAAGAATGCAATATTGTGGTTGTTTCATGTTTGCTGGTGAAGTGCTACCTTTGCGCTTGTGTACTTTGTGATATGTTCATATTAGAGCTTTAAAATATCAAATAGTTCTTCACAAGTCACAACATTTGGTACTTGGATGTATTTATCTTAACTTACCGCATCAATCAAATGAATATGTACCAGGAAAATAAGTGAAGCAGCACGAACATCGATTCTATCTGTTATGAATACAAAACATATAGGTCATTGGATT
Organism: Poa pratensis; assembly: GCA_947311845.1. Classification (NCBI taxonomy): domain Eukaryota; kingdom Viridiplantae; phylum Streptophyta; class Magnoliopsida; order Poales; family Poaceae; genus Poa; species Poa pratensis. Next base: position 26,075,670 of record CAMZMU010000104.1, read on the forward strand.
ATTCAAATTCCAGATTAGGCTAAATTTATCTTCCATATACACCAAACTGCCAGCAAAATTCTGTACAATTTACAACGTTGCACATCTTCTACAAGTCCATCATGTATTATGATGAAGGTATTTGGCACTTAATCCTACACAAGTATGGGTACTGTACTTTTGAGCCAAGACGGTGAACCATACATTGTCACAGGTGGGAACAGCTCAGGCAAACTTCAGCGCAGCGACCGCCAGGAGACTCACGGCTCTGAAAAGGATATCATTCACGCTTCTTTGTATTCTCACCGCAGCTTCCTCCTCCATGTTTGCGTCGGTTGGGCCTCTAAATATGCTGGTGATTGTGTCCCGCAGTCCGTTTACCGCGCATGAGAGCCAGAAGAGCCCGAACCCGACACCCGTGTTCAGCAGCCGAGTAGCGGTGAAAGGAGTCCTCCCGCCAATAGCAATTTTGCACACGACTGACAGAAGAACAGCCAAGCTGGCTCCGGCGATGCCGATAGAGCATTGTGTCAACAGTTCGTTGACCTCAGGACCAGCCTTTTTCAGCGAGACCATTGTGGAGCTGTTTCTGTTCTTGTCCAGAAGGATCGACAAAATTGCTTCACTAGCATGAAAGTAATTCTTCTGGTACATGTCACGTTCATTGACAGTTTTCCCCTTCTGTTTCTTCTTCGATGGAGTTTTTGCCTTCACATTTGACATGCTGCATATTTTAGCACAACCATATTAGTATGTGGAAACAAGTACGAATAGCAGGTGCAACACGCGATTTGCCATACTACAGTATACTCGATGTGGAATAATTTGCACGTGATGTTTAGATATTTCGGTCTAGATATGCAAGATTTAGGGTTTAAGGTTCATCTTCAAGGAAAGTGTTTCATGCAATGGTTAGCCAAACAAGTGTACGGTAAATTGGACAGTTGGGGTACCAACAATATCTATTGCAGTAGTTACTGCTATAGCGACCAGTTTATTATATTGGCCAGGAACGAAGGATCTACATACAAGCTACGATTTGTACCAATTTATTGGCATTCTTCTGTAAAATCTCACAACTGGAATTAGGAAGATTAAAGAAATACAGAACTGTCAGACAGCCTTTATGCCTAGTCGATGGTGCAAGTGATTACTGGAGTAGTAAACATCAGGCAGGTCTATACTATGGTAACCAGCAGGTCGAAGAATAAGCATATCAATACTCAATCCTAAGCATGGAAGTTACCATAATTGTGTTTACCAGGAAAACAACAGCATGAAGTAACACACAATTAAAAGAAGCCAAAATACCTTTTTGAAGCTTCGACGGCTGTGTTTGCTAATTTTGAATTGGATTGGCTACTATTACGGCCCCTTTTCCTGCTTATTCAAAAAAAGATGTATGTCATGTAACCGACAGAATGAAAATGGTATGCGTAATGATATAGCTGCATTAGTTCAAATATATAAACAATTAACCCTAATTCTGGACATTACAGATATCAGAAACAGCGAATTCTTCTAAATAATTATCAGGCAGAAGGAATGCAGACTAGATCCAAGGATAGTACTCGAGAGATCAATTCAACATTGCATACATTCATTAGTTCCTACTTATGTATTACTACAGTACATCTCTCTTCTGAGGTCGGCAGAGAACTAGAGATGGTTTCCTAGTCCCTAAAGGTATCAGATACTTCGTATGTTATACATCACATTGAGCAACAATGATTGAAAATGTTCAGTTACTCAAGTGTTGGCACATGCAGCTAACTAGGAAAGATTTACATACGGCTGAAATGGTTGCCATGTAACATTATACGATGTAGAGTTTCTGAAAATGGTGGATCGGGTTGTCCACTCAGGACCCCTCACACACATATATATCACCAGATTAGGGTTTCGGTTACATGGGCCACAATGGGCCTTACATGGACTTAACATGGTCCAACACTCCCCCTCAAGATGATCATGGGTAATCTACCATGGTCATCTTGCTACCATACATAACACAGACTACAACTACCACTAATGAACACATACATAACACATAGGATACATGAGAGCGCCAACATTCCTTGCTCTCTCTCGGTCTTTGATCTCGAGCATCATCTGTGTCTCAACACTACTGCCTCAACCATCTCTCTCAGCTTCTCTTCTCCATTGCCTCCTCAACCATCAACTCTGTGTCCTCAGCCTCTCTTCTCCACACTCCATGCCCTTGACCTCCTCCTTCCTTCCCACAAACCCACGGCCAACTCCGGCCTCAACCATCTCCACCTCAGGCAACGCATGCCTCTCCTTGGTCACCATGGCCTCAACCATCTCCACCTCAAGCAACACATGCCTCTCCCACGGACACCTCTACAACCATCACCACAGAACCAACAACCTCATCATCTCCATCAGCAGCAGTACTCATCACACCTTCATCAACAGCACCAGACATCATCCTCCTAAGCACTGCAGCAACCTCACGTAAGCACATTCTCCCCCTTGCTGCAACTCCTCTCTTCTCTCTCTCAGTTCACCCCATCCTTCTCCCCCTAAAAGAAAATGCCACATAGCTCCCTTCCTTCTTCCTTCCTCTGCCATCTTCTGGAACCTCCTCTCCTTCACGAGCCGCCCAAGCTTGGTGACGGGCACCTACGTCTCCTCCTCCTACACGGCCAAGAACCAAGCAGCGCAAGCACGCACAGCCTTCTGCCGAACACATCGGCCTCCTCGAACTGCGCTGCTGCTCAGCCGGTCCAACACACTGCCTTCACCTTCGCCAACCACGGCCACAATCGAGCTCACAGCCACTTCTTCCTTCCCGGTCTGGAGCAGCAGCTCCTCCATGGACGCCCAGCCTCTGCACCTCTACCTTCCTTCTCAGCTCCTCCATGGACGCCCAGCCTCTGCACCTCTACCTTCCTTCTCTCCCCCTAAAAGAAAACCACCTTCTCCTCTCCAGTAGCAAAACACTCAGCCACATTCACCTTGTGGTTCACCCATCTTCCTGACCAGCTACACGCAGCAGCAAGGTCTCTTCTTCTCCCCCTGCCTAGCATAACAGCACCAACTGCAGTTCAGCAGCCCGAGCTTCTTCTTCTAGCAAGCAGCAGCATGCAACAGCAGGACGGCTTCCTCTCCCCCTGTCAAACAGCAGCAGGGGAGCTCAAGCTCCTTCTGTATTTCTCTTCCCCTCTGCTCCTTGGTCCCAACAGCGAACCAAGACAAGGAGCAGCAACATCTCGTTCAGCTGGACTTGTTCTCCCACTTGCAACCTGAGTGCTGCCTCCCTTTTTTTTCAGCTCCGACCGGCCGGCCGGTGCGCCTCAGCTTGTCCGGTCGCCACCTCTCACCCCTGCTCACAACACCTCAGCACGGATGGCTTCCGCACCTGCAGCTTGCCCCTCTCCTACCTCCAGCCGTCAGCTCCACTTCCTGCAACCTTGCCTCACCACGTGCTCACTCTTCCTCCTCTGAATTGCTGCTGCTCTGCCTCCAGCTTCCTCTCGCGCACAGAGCAGCACATCCTCCTCCAGCTGCCTTCCTCTGTCCCGAGCACGGACAGCAGAGTCATGGATGCCTCGGGCTTGCGCCGGCGAGCACGGGCTCACCAAACCGTTGCCTGCCTCCAGGACGTCATCCTCCTCCACCTCCACGATCTTCTCCAGCCTGAACGCCTCCGGCTCCGAGCTCCCCAGATCTGAGCTCGAGCCTCTGCTCCTCCTCTCCACGCTCACTGCACCAGGACGGAGCAGCCAGCCCACGCATCGGCCTCGGCCTGCACGGCCCAGATCGGGGCCGCCCCGTCGCAGCAGCAGCTCCTGCCCGATGCACATCACACGGGCTCAGATCGAGCCCACGCCACAACGTCTCCTCCTGCAGATTCGCCCCCTGAACCTCCTCCTGCAGATTCGCCCTCCTTCTAGCGCCACCACCAACTCCCCCACCAGAGCACCTTCTTTCTCATCCCCTTCACCTCTGAATCTACCTTATCCTACTCCATCTTCCTCCCCTGCGCAGAGCAGCAGCCACACTCACACAACTCACCTCGCTGTGTGAGATGGCCACAGCCCACGCAGAGCAACAGATGCGGCCTCCCGCCGCCTGGATGTCTACAACTCGCCTGGTTGTTGTGGCCGGCGAGGAACTAGTCCGCTGGTGGTTGTGGTGGGCGGCGGAGAATGGGTGGCGGCTGCTAGTTAGGAAACCTTAGCTCTGATACCATGTAGAGTTTCTAAAAATGGTGGATCGGGTTGTCCACTCAGGACCCCTCACACACATATATATATCACCAGATTAGGGTTTCGGTTACATGGGCCACAATGGGCCTTACATGGACTTAACATGGTCCAACATACGAACTCATACAAGCAGAGCCACCAAATATATTCTCTGCATTTGGATTATTTTAGCAGTATTATGTGCTCTATAATTTCCACTCTGTAAGTTAATACGGACAAAGAAAATTGATAATAAGTGGATGGCACTAAACAATTGTTTTATATATCCATGATTCCCCCATCTGGAGGTGAATACTTTGCATATAATTCAACCTAACCTTGGTAAGCTAGTGAATAATATGAAGTCGAGCATGATGCTGCACATATTACCTGTCAAAGTATGGAACTAGATATGCAGCCTTGCAACCCCTTGGCTCCCGTTTAGGCACATTAAACTCCAAGAAAACCGAAAGTAAGTCTCTGATCTCATCTCCATTGCCAGTGAAGATGACCCGGCCGTTCTCATCTATTGCAAGGGCAGAACCATGGGACTGAGCAAATTCCAAAAGAGGATCAGGGATGATGAGTTGATTTTCTGGTAGATACTGCTGTGGCTCCTCCAATGCAAATTCGTAGATAGATAACTTGTCGTCAGGGATATATGGCTGGCTGCCCATGTTTATTGGTAGGTTATGAGTTCCCGTAAGTTCAGCCAGTATAGACGCATCAAGTTCTTTCACATCAGACCCTGACATTAGAAACTTCAGGATTTTCTCTTGCCTTGCGCACTGCTCAGCAATCCCGATGCTAAGTTGAACTGAGTCAGGGTGGGTGTCTGTTCCAAAAGAAAAAAACATGAGAGTCGTCAGAGACCGAATCATGTAACTTTAAACAGCACATGTAAAACTGGATTTCTACAGTGGATCAACTATGAACCAAAGAATATATACAGCTTAGCGAGAGTACGTAATTAAGATTGACCAGAACTATGAACCAAAGAATATATACAGCTTAGCGAAAGTACGTCAAAGGTACCATTCCGTGCGAGTTCAGTAGCCAGCTTTTCGCTTGACAAGCAGTCGATGCGTAAAAGGAATGTTTTTGTATCACTTTTCTAGGCCACAAGCTAAGGCTCGTGGATCGTGCTTCGTGTTGAACGCAGTGCAAGTTAAATGGGAACCATGTGTATAACACGGGACTAAGCAGTCGATGCCTAAACTGTTCTTTGTTATTACTTCTGTACAACCCCAAGCTACGGCTCATGCATCATGTTTCTTGCTTCTGAAAGTTAACAATCTGTAAACTGTGTTACTTTCAGTAAAGAAGAATACTTGCTGTTTGCATACAGGTTTCCTTTGCAAGAGAGAGTGCGCAGCGCCTAATTCTATCCAATCCAGGCAGACGGTAAAGACACTCGTCAGCAAATCAGCCCACGCAAGCTGACCGCTGCAGCATCCGACAATCACATACGCATCAACAGGGACGGGACGGAGCATCAGATTCGGGAGAATTGGCGAACCTTGAACGTCGACGAGCGCGGCCATGTCGAAGGCCTGGTAGGCGGCGGCGGCGGCGGCCGATGCCTGGCCGAGCCCGGGCATCATCATGTGGTGCGCGGGCTGCTGCTGGTATGCGCCCTCGAGGAGGTGCTGCTGCGCGGAGAGCTGCTGCGTGGGTGGCCTGATCTTGGCCTGGAAGGGCAGGACGCCGCCATGGAGGTCCTTGGCGGGGGCGAGGATGACCGGGGAAGCGGAGTTGGAGGCGGAGGCGGAGGCGGAGGCGAGGAGGGAGAGGTCGCCCACCATCGCTCTTGCTCGCGGGGAGCGGGGAGCGGATAGAATACTACAAGGAATCAGAATTCCTCGGCAACGGGGAGAAGAAGGGGGATAAATCGGTGGAGTTACCGAGCGGCGTGGAAGCGCGGTGGCCCGGGGAAAAAGACGCCAAGACCGTGGGTGGATTGTTGTGGCAGGTCGACGGGGCGCCGGCCGATATTTTCCGGGCGCGTCCGGCCGACGGAGCGTTTTGGCGTGTGCCGACCTGCATCGAGTGCGACCACGGATCAACCCCTGGTACAAACGCGACGCCAGTGTCGTTATGATTCGTTTGGTGGATTGGTGGTCGACATCTGCTCTACCGAAATTCCAGCTCATTTTTTCATCAAAAAAAGAATCCAGCTTTTTTAATATCATATACTCCGTCCGTTCCTAAATATAAGATGTTTTAGACTTTGTCATATACACGTGTACATAAATATTTCTAGACACATTTCATGTGTGTGTTCACCCATTTGTGTATGTATCTAGACAACATGTGTGCATCTAAAACATATTACATTTAGGAACGGAGGGCACGGAAGTAAAAAGTGTGTTTTCTGTCAACATGACGAGACCATTACACACTTATTCTTCCAGTGTGAATTCGCCAGGTCTACATGGTCAGCCATCCAGATAGGTTCTACCTTACATCCACCGCGTACTGTTGCAAACATTTTTGGCAACTGGTTAAATGGCGTGGATCTTAGGTTTAAACTCTTCAGTAGGGTGGTCGCGATTGCCATTATTTGGTCGATGTGGCTATGTAGAAATGACAAGCTTTTTAACGATAAAAAACCTTCTGTTATGCAGGTTATCTATCGGTGTACAGCTACGCTACGAGCATGGTCGGCCCTACAGCGTGTGGAGCACCGAGATTTATTTTTGGAGGTGGCGTCGAGGCTGGAGGCTGCGGCCAGAGAGTTATTCTCTGGGCATGGATGGCAACATAGACTCCGGATAGACCTACCATCATCTTAGGCGGATCTACAATTTCTCATTATGATATGTAATTCGCCTTTTTATTTTTGTTCCGAATTGGTTACTGGTGAACTGGTGGCTATGTGCATCTTAGCTATGCAGAGGCCGTGTGTAATGCTTAAAACTTTTAAGTAATAAAATCTCTTTATCTAAAAAAAAAGGAACGGAGGGAGTATAGTACAGTATTGAGAAGAACAAATCCTTAAAAAACACCCTTATTGAAACTAAAATAACATCCGGTATCTGGGGTGTATCGATGCTTTCTTCCTCCTGCATCCACCGGATGGGGCGAGCCAAACTGATGACCTCAATGATAAAAGACAGTGAGTTCTAAACGTTGTAAGAACTCTACACTCCCGATTGTCAAATTTGCATTTTATAACAATCGATTGTATGAAATTCAGAACTTGTGATCGTGCTTCTGAACGGATATGTCATGTTTTAATTATTGTAATATATGTCTAGGACTGTTTTTGATATGTGATGTTTGTATGCTTTACGGGATGCTTCTGATGTCATATGTCATGATATATGTTCTGATAACATGGCTTTATTTTCAGCGTGCTTCGTAATTATTTAGCAAATTCATATTGTTGCATTCTAGTTACTATTGTATTATTTGCTTTATTAGTATGATTCGTATAATTTATCATGTGTACTAATAGGTACTCCCTCCGTCCAAAAATTAGTGTCTCAAATTTGCCAAAAAGTGGATGTATCTATACATGAAACATGTCTAGATACATCTACTTTTAGTTAAACTTGAGACACTTATTTTGGGACGGAGGGAGTATAATCTTTGTCATAGTGGGTGATAGAAACATGTCAGGTGGGAAAATGCCTTCACAGATCCTTCAATAAAATGGACGAGGTATACAGCTCTCCTTTTGATGCCATAAAGAAAGACACGGGAAGAAAGAAAGCCAAAGGGAAGAAGAAGCATCCACACAGCTAGGAGGGAGAAAACCCCCATGATCCGCATAGACCCTCTTCCTCCTCTAAAAAAACTTTCAGTCATTCATCTTACCATCTCATGCACACGATTACAGCTAAATCCGTCCGCTCGATCTATCAATGTGCCGCTAGGTGGACCTACACATGTGAATGGAATTCCCACCTAGGATCAGTCCTTCAAACTCCAGGAAGCAATGACTCCCAGTTAGTTCAAAGACCAAAGTGATTTGGTATATGTTTTTTTTAGGAAAGCCATCCGGCATGCTTTATTGATCTGATAACAGAATTACATCGTTTGCAAGATTGCTAAGAATGAAACTAAGGGGTTCATCGACCCAGTTACAAGACGTACCGGATAAATAAGAATTCCTAGCAAACTCATGTGCTACTTTATTAGCTTCCCTATTACAATGTTCTAGAGACACATTATCAAAACCTACCCATAGCAAGGTGCGTCGACAACATGTGGTAAGAATTTTTGTGAAGCTGCAACGAATTGCCCTGTATAGTCTCAGTCTCTCAGATGACTACTCATGTAGCTCCTCTTCCAGAGTCCACATCAAAAGCGGCATCCACAATAATCATCAACTTCCCTTGTGGTGGTTTTTCTAGCCCTCTGAACTTTTTGCTTTTGGTTTTCTGTTTGCAATCATGTAATTCCTCGAGAGTACTACAATAGACATAGCTGATCTGAATGGGACTTGTACCTGTTCTCCATGCACAAATTGTCTCCTCTCCCACCAAATGTACCACCCTGCAGTAAGTATTAATTCAGCTAGTCCAATTTTTTTTGAAACTTCTCTACTGTGAGGCAAAAGCCCCACAACCCATTTTCCACCTTTTATTAAACCGGGCACCAGCTAGTCCAATATTATCGAGTAGAGGTACTCGATCTTTCCTTCCAATAAACTCCTCAACTATTATGGATCATGATGTGTCGATAACCAGAGCTTGTTCAATAATGTGTCCTACACCAAGGCATCTCCACACCTCCTTTGCTCTGGTGCACGTAAACAACATATGCTTCAGATCTTCACAGCTCGTCATACAGATTGGGCATCCGCTTTGATCTCCTATATATGTCTATTTGCAAGGATTCCTCTACACGGTATCATACCATGAACAAACCCGCCACCCAAATATTTTAATTTTACTGGGTATTTCCAATTTCCATAGGCTCTCCCAAACCTTATCATTCGCTTCTTATTTAACCAGGGTTATGTTTTCACGTTAAAATCGATTTTTCTAAGTTTCTGACTAAGATGTAATCAAGTCTCGATCGACTTGTTTCGTGAAAAATAGAACTACACTTCATAAATAATATAACTTGCAAAAAATCTCAGTCGTTTTTCATACATAGACACACAAAGAAAAATATGGCTACACATATCTGAACCTAGCCTGGAGTGACAACCCAGATTCCAAAAAAAAATTTGCTAGCACATCCATCTCGAAGTGCTGTGAACGCATGGGTCAACGTCAATCGACCGCATGCATGATTCAACAAACCTTAATTGTTTTCATTTTTTGGGTTGCTCACCACGTGTTCCGCGTGGTGATGGAATCTACCGCTGGGCCACTTATAAGGTGCTCGGACGTGTTCTCCGTAGGCGATGTGGTACTAAAAATTATAGTACTCCTTGGGAAACCAATCTACATCTAACATGACAATGCTAGGACTCACATATCACCGGATGATCCTGTTTTTTTTACGGAGGCAGCTAGGGGTGGCTGGGACATTAGGATGGTATATCAGCCACATAATTCACCTGACACAAACATATTGGATCTATGATGGTTCGCATCAATTCAAGCAATGTTCCATAAGAAGATGCCCAAGACCCTACCCGACATTGTCAAAAATGTAGTGGGATATTTTACTTTGTGCACGCTGTTTTTCGGATCTAGGAGAGCTATTTCTTCTTACAATTTGATTACTTCTCTAATATGTGTAACAGGTTGAACAATCCCTTGCTGAATATCCCCATCAAAAGCTGAATAGGATTTGGTTGAGTCATCAAGCGTGCATGAAGGAGATCATCAAACACAAGGGGTCTATCCACTATGCGGTGCCTCACATGAAGAAAAAAACATTAGAGAGACAAGGTCTTCTTCCGGTTCGTTTGACTGTTGAGAAAGAATATGTTGAGGCTGCAATTGAGTATTTGAACTCCACTTGAATCTTTACTATTAAATGGGAGTACGTACGTTGGTACGTCGTCCCGTTTTCTGCCAGACCATCTTTCCTCGATTGATCGCATGGGCCGGCCCAATGAGAAAAACACGCGCATGCCCGCATCGTCTGCCCTAACATGAACATGAAGCGAACAGTTTTCTGGCCTAACACTCCTGTCCTTCCCCGCGACAGAGGGCCGCCGCCACCTAGGGTTAGGCCCGCCGCTGCATCCTTTGACGCCGGCCGCCCGCACGCCCCGAACGCTCCGCCCCAGTCTTCCGCCTCTACTTGCTCCTGGTACGCGGAGGACCTCCATCCCCGTCGAGCTTTCCGCCGGTCCCAGTTCTGTAGGGCAGCAGCGCCGGCGCCGGGCCAGAGGAACCTGCCCTTCCGCCTCTTCTTGCTCATGGTATGCGGTCGATCCATCCCCGTCGAGCTTTCCGCCGCCCCCAGCTCTGTATCACGGCAGTGACGACACCGGCCACGTCGCCGTTCCGAGCCCTCATCTCCCACCGCGTACATGCATTGGAGGTAAGGATTATTAACAGGAGGCTCGGGTACATGCATGCCCAGCAACCAAAGAAAGAAGAAGCCTGAATTAAGGGATCGAATCACTTCAGAGGTTCGATAGAGTTGAAAATAGAGGGAATATTCTACTTTCTAGATAACCAAGGAGTAGACATTTCAGTAACTACTGACGCATATATATATATAGCCAAGCATATCTTATATCCTACTCAACCAATGGTGAGTATTACATAGATCATATATTTTGTTTTTTCTCTCAATCGATGTGCCTGAGGTATGAATCAAGAGCTTCATCAGCTCCGGAAATTACTGTAACAAGCGATAGAGTCAGAAAATTAATATTCATCCTTCTTAGGTGGTTCGATAATGTCTTTCACATGCCTCAAATTGTTCACATGCCTCAAATTGTAAAGCAATGTTGTACGCAATATCTGCATCGCATGGAACCTTTCGATTGTACTGCTTTGAGTCGCATGGAACCTTTCCATTGTACTGCTTTGAGTTCTCAGTCTATTATGTGTGATTCAAGAATTAGTTTAGTCATGTAGATCAATAGATGTAATCTAAACAGTGGCACCTTCTATTTCTTCAAATGCTACATATATTTAATTCTTATTGGACATTTTATTTGATGCATATTTTTACTGTCTCTCTTGGTGCTGTCCACCCTTTCAGTTTAGCAATGGCACACCGCAGCTAAGTCTTTCTTCTTGAGTTAATGTAAGATCGGCAGTAACAGTATTTCTGTTTAACTGAAAAACCTAAGCTTTGGACAAGAGATGCAGTTAAGTTTTGTTCAAGGGATCGTATTGACCAATTGGACTTCCTTTTGTCATTTTCGTTTATTAGGTTACCATAGTGCTTAGCTGTTTAATTCTCACTATGTCGTGCCAAACTTTTTTTCTGAATCCTGTCTTGCTCCAAACCTGTAGAGTATCAACACTGTCTTCTGCAAGATGTGCGCCAATTTCTCTTTTACCACATATTTACACTTGATATATGTCCACTTTACTGAACCACCTCTATATCAGGTTAGGGTGGCAGCGTTGGTGGCAGTAAGGGTGATCTGATCGGAATTCGGAGCCGTTGAGGAGATCGTCGAGGGTGCACGTGTCTTCCCCACCGCCAATTGGTTTGTTTTTTTAGTCCGTCACTGTTTTATTGTTTGAGAAAATTGGTTTTAGTAACAGAAGTGGATTACTATCGAACAGCTAATGGGAGTTCAAGTTTGAGCGCAGTTTGGTGTGTATACATCGCTTTAGATGTCGATGTAATTAGTAATTTGGTGCATATGCTTCGCTTTGGATGAATGGCTGGGCATGACATGTTAAGAGAGGAACGAACCAATTTCTATTCTAAGTATTTGTGCTAGCAGTTGCAGTGTTAAGTTGTATATTAGACAATGGGCAGTGTTGTCAAGGTTGAAACTACTATGTTAGACACTGGACTTGTTTTTGTGAATGAAAGTATAGCGCGCCACTGCCTCGACATGCTCTACCACGACGACATGTACGTGTTCCTGCACAACATGCTCAGCGTCGCCTAAAACTGTGCCCACACCGTCGCCAACTCCTCTTCAGGAGGTACTTGTTCATCTACTCAACTGTGATTTTTCTGAAGATGATCTTAAGTTTAACAAGATTGATTTGTGTCAATATCATGAAAAATATGAAAACATGTCGCACAAGAATTACTTGTGAAGAATGATTGTTGCTGATGGGCTAATTGTTAAGAAAAATAAACAGTTCTAAATGACCGAAAAGGGGTTGTGTTTTTCTGTCATTGTTGCTGCTAATGAAGATTTTTTTTTACAAGGCCTCTACATGTTTTCCCTGCTAAACCTGTACGGTTGAAAGTAAGACTGCTCTACTTATCCCTGGTCCAAAGCTTAGGTTTTTCAGTTAAACAGAAATACTGTTACTGCCGATCTTACGTGGCTTATTCAGGACATGCACCGACTTATGCCTGATTCAAAAACATGCAGTTGTTGAAGCAACCAGTAGTGTTGACGGCTCGACAAAGTTTCCCCCTATTGTAATTTAGGCAAGCTGCATGTGGTGTATTATTTCAGTATGTATATATTTGTAATTTGGTGAGGCAAAATGAATATTATTTTGTATTTCGTCTGTTCAATATTAATTAAAATAACCTGTTGTGTGAAGGCTTGCATGGATCAATACAGTTTTGTTGAGGTTCATCGGATATCAACTTTGCTTCGTGTTTCTGTTCCTGCTCCATTGTTTGCGGATACATATAGGCAGGGATAACAGATACAAGTGATGTTGGTGATTTTTATGGAACTATAATCAATTTTATATAGAAGGCAGTCAACTTGAAATATTTGACATGAGTGATCTCTGTATTATTTCATATCTTCAGTATTATTGTCACACCAAGTATTAGGAAATAGAATATTAGTACGAACTGAGCTGCGTGGCTGTAATGGAACTTTGTCCTTTATTGCATGACATGTGACGTACATCAAAAACATTTTTTTAAGTTGGTGTATAATTTTGTACTGAGCCAATCGTTTCATAATATATTTAGATATGACTTTGGCCGGCTTAATTAGGAGCAAAGCAAAAAAGTCAATCAAAAAACCGGTATCTGGTAAAAGAACAATAGCGAGATCCTAATAGGCTACCTGCACTCCCTTAAATTGAACATAAACTGCCAAAGTTATAATGCTGAGAAACATTGACCCAACTAACAAGCTGTGAAATCGCACAATACTTGTAGTCCGTGGGTTTTAGAGGAACACTGCAGACCTGAAGTTCGTGCTGGGCGGAGGGCGTTTCTTTGTCACATACCTATCTGCCCTCCTCTCTGCCCTTTCGACGACAATATGTTCCCATTCAAATTCAAGTGGAACCATCTTTGTCATTACAATCAATAAGCCACAAGGGTTTACCATCCCCTATTGTCAGCGTGTACCTGCCGGAATCACCACATAAGGATCCCGCCATCAAGGACAATGGAAAGGACCATATCAAGAATTTAAAAAAGCAAAAAAAAAAATAATACCTGAGTTCTTAGTAATGACTGCGCATAACATTATCTACAAAGAAGTTCTTAACCCTTGATGTCCTTGTATGAGATTTGACCAGCTTCCTTAATGATCCATATATATTCATGTTAACGGCATATTTCAAATTTGAAATACAATAATAGTTGGCATTTATAATGATTGCAAACTATCTAATCGATATATGTGCATTTTACGTTTGCAACAATAGAAAAACTTAGTAAGCCGTAGCAACACACGGGCATACAACTAGTTGTAATGTAGTGGTGAAGTTATCGTGAATTGTAATGTAGTGGTGAAGTTATCTTTAATTGTAATTGAGGACTGTTATGAACTTGCTTCCTATGATTTGACTCAATTGTATTTCAACTTAGATAGATCATCCACTTAGATTTACATAGATCATGCATAATAACATGGAGGGGTTGCGTTCCCATGCATGCTGCTGATCCCATGCATGCTGCGTACAGGGAGAAGAAGAGAGAAGACCCGATCCATGCATGCTGGATTCCATCAGTGTTCCCACGGCAGCGCATGCAGAAATCTAACCGCGTACACACTGCGTACAGGAAATGGGAAGGAGAGAAAAATGCGCCCCATTTTTAGTAACAGCTGCCTAATTAATGCCGTAGTTAATAAACGACGCCTAAAATCGCTCCCATTTTGAAAATGCATGGTTTTGAAGATGCGCCCAGTAAACCGTAATGGAGGGAGTACAACAACTTGGCCTCCGGTGTACCGTAATAAATTCGGGCATTTGTAGTATAACCCAACAGGCCGGCGGAAGACAAACCATTCGCCCAACAGTTAGCCCGGCCCAAACGGACTGGACGTCCGACGTGCGCAGGCCCGCCGCGGATTCCGCCATTATCCCTCCAGATCACATGTGTGCATTTTCTGAAAACAGAAAACTGTTTAGAGCTTCCACACGTCCAGGCCTAGTTTTTTCTGACGGCTTAACAAAACAGACGTCCCTTCCCAACTTTTTCTTAAACCGCTCAGCTTATATTTGAGGTTTCTAAACTAATTATGGGTAGAGGTGGGCTTATGTTTTAAGCCACCAAAAGTAATTATGCACTTGAATTCAATCTTCACTTAATATTTAGCCCAAATGTTTATATTACTTACAATTCTCATCAGGAACTCCCTGTGGAACCGATAAATCTTTTTAGGACATTAAGAAAACATCTCATCACAAACTATAAGACCTAGCCGACGATGTCGCAATCTTCCTTGCGCCCACGACTCGAGATGTTGCACACCTCGCCTCCCTGCAACATAATTTTGGCAAGTTCACTGACCTGGTTACAAACGTTGCAAAGAGATTGGTAGCCCCTATTCGTTGCGCTTCAGTTCCCAACAACCATCTCCCAGTTCCCAACTAAGTATTTTGGATTGACGCTCTCCTTGGGAAGGCGTCGTCGGGTTGACCTCGAGCCCTACATCGACAAAAAGTCTTCCCACCTAAACCCTTGAAAGCGAAAACTGATTTTCTCGCGTCGGATACACCTCTCTATCAAATCGGTTCTCGCATCTCTTCCGATTTTTTTACTAACAGCCCTCAAAGTGAACAAGGACATCATCAAGTCCTTCGATAAGCTTGGGTGTAGCATGCTATGGGCCTCCACCGACTCTATACTGGCAGGAAGTGCAAAGTGAGTAAGGATAAGGTCTGCCGCCCCCAAGGTTTTTTTGGAAAAGCTATCTCGGTACCTTCGGCTTTGCTGGCTATGACTTGAGTGGGTGGCCCCACATAAACGTTGGGTGGATCTTGACACAGCGACTGACAATTTGGACAGACAACTATTCAATGCCGCTATGGTGATTACGTTGAATGATAGAATGACAACGTCCTTTAATTTGTCCTCCTCTTGGCTCATGTCACCACCCCCAACTCCATTGCACCAAAAATCTTTGAGGCTATACCATTGCCGATTTATCTACCAACAACTCCTATCTCTCAGTTCATTCGTCTTTGGGAGGTTCTTTCCGACATCAACCTTATTTCTGAGGTGCCTGAAGCTCACGGCCAACGGGACATACTCCACGACTTCTGTTTAAAAGGGGCAATCTTTTGGCTCGTGAATATGCTCATTTTCCAATGTTTTCTAGAAGGAGTGGAATGCACTTGATTTCAACATAGACTCAATGCCATCCTGCTATTTCAAAAGATCAAGGACACAAGCAAGGAGTGGGTTTTGGCGGGTGCTAAAAATTTAGCGGAAATCATTGGCTAGTCTACTTATGCGTGTGTGTTTTTCTTTTTACCTTCGGCCTCTCTATGTTTGCTCCTCTTTTATCAATATAAAAGGCAAAAAAATGCCTTGTTCCCAAAAAAAATTTCGGTCAAGGTAAAAGAAACATAAAGTCCATGTTACAACGCATACGTATTGTGGATTGATCATGAGTATTTTCCTCCAATCTACTAAGTATTTTACAAATAAGATTTATAATGTACAAAAAAAAAGTGCACATCACATCCATTTTTGGCGTGTACAACGATGTAGTATTCCGTAACGCAAATTGTTCGGACACAAAAAAACACTCACACACACAATGCAGATAAGCATGCAGGTTCCATGTCTTAATTTAACGATGTATCATCAGTAGTTGATCTTGCCGAAGTCGGGCTCCGGCGGCCTGGGCAAGAGGATGAGGCTCTCTGCCCGGAGCGACCGCTGGCGGTGCACGCTGCGCATGGCGTTCTTGGCGAACCTGGACACTAGGACGGTGGTCTTGATCCTGTTGCTCGACGACACCCCCGACGCGGCCACCTCCGCAGCGTAGGCCTCCTCCTCCTCCCGCCGCCGCTGCTCCGACACCTTCCGCTTCTGGTACCGCCTCCAGGCGGCCTGGATGAAGCAGGACGCCCAGGTGCGCCACTGCTGCGAGTAGAACCTGAAGGTCTGCTGCAGCTGCTTGCTGTGCAGCCGCCTGAACTGTCCCGCCACGAACTTGAGCTCGTCGGCGTGCAGCGCGAAGCCCTCCACCTCGGAGAGCGCCTTGACGGTGCGCGTGGAGAGCGGCAGGTTCGCGGCCGCCTTGGGGTCCAGCGCCCACGTCAGCAGCTCCTCCCCGCAGAAGTCCCCTTCCTTGAGCAGGCCCCGGTTGAAGAACCCCGTGCGGCCTCCGTCCGTGGTGGAGCTCTCGAGGCGGCCGCGGATGATGAAAAACATCTCGTCCACGGGGTCCCCTTCCCTGACCACGTAGGTGGACTCGGTGCAGAGGCTTGGCTTGAGCCGCTCGCAGATGGCGTCGAGGAGGCGCTCGTCCATGTTGGCGAACAGCGGCACGCGGCGGACGAGGCGGAGGCAGAGGTGGCGCTTCACGTCGCGGCGGATGTCCTTGGGGAGGCAGCGGACGAGGCCGTCCTCGTCGACCCCGCGCGTCTCCAGCCACTTGTACTGGTTGTGACGCCAGACGCGGTCGCGGAGGTCGTCGGGGAGGCTGCGGTGGCGCATCCACTGCTCGGAGTCCCGGCGCTTGAGGCGCATCTCCTCCATGCGCAGCGTCATGGACTGGAGGTACGTCTGCATGTTGCCGATGAGGAGCGCCATGAGGATGAGGCCGAAGAGGGCGAGGAGGATGGCGAAGACGGCCTCCCCCTTGTAGTGCGTCGTCTCGAGGCCCTGCGCGCCGGTGCTGAGGTTCTGGAGCCCCCACCAGAGGCAGAAGAGGATCTTGGGGACGAGCACGTCGGTGTGGGTGACGCCGGAGGTGATGGCGGTGGTGTAGATGCCGTAGCTGAAGCCGGTGCCGCTCTGGTCGACGGGGGCGCACTCCTGCGCGAGCACCTTGCGGATCATGCTCCGCCACTCCAGGTACCCGTACGCGTCGCCGTCAGTCTTCCCGGCGCAGTACATGAACTTCTTGCACTGGTGGAACCTCAGCCCCGCGCACTTCTGGCGCCAGCAGTCGTCGAGCCGCTCGACGGCGAGGAGGTACCAGAAGGCGCCCACCATGTGGGAGGCGAGCATGTAGAGGAGGAGGTAGAAGGCGGCGCCGGCGAAGGCGGTCTCGGCGAAGACCCCCGTGGTGCGCTTGAGCTCGGTGGTGATGGGGTAGATGCGGACGAGGCGGGGCACGTACTGGGTGAGCACGATGAAGAAGAGCGCCGTCTTGATGGGGAGCAGGTCGGCGCCCTTGGGGCGCAGGAAGAACTTGAGGATCTGGATCTGCGGCAGCGGCAGCACGGAGAGGAGGTCGAAGATGAAGAAGCGGCGGAGGTAGCGTCGTCCGATGGCGGCGGAGTCGACGACGAGCTCCCCGCGCCCAAACACCCGCGAGGACGGCGCGATGAAGGCGGTGTGGAACTGCAGCACGATCCGCGCGAGGTAGAAGAAGTCGATGGCGGAGCGGAGCGCGGTGGCCGCCGCGGCGAGGGCGCGGTCGAAGCCGATGCAGGTGTTGCTCTGCGTCTCGGACACGGAGGGGAGGTAGAAGAAGAGCGGGTCGACGGCGACGGAGACGATACAGGCGAAGAGGAAGAGGCGGTTCATGCGGTTCAGGAACGGGTCCTGCGGGTCGTAGATCTTGAGCGAGATGCTCTTGAGGTCCTCCTGGAAGACACGGCCGATGCTCTTGAGCCGCTCCGACCGGTTGATCACACCCGCCGCCGCCATGCGCACGGAGCGGGAGCGGATCTTGACGGCCGGGCGGCTCGAGAAGTAGCTGTCCATCTGGTGGTCGGTGCCGGGCCCGTCCATGGTGTCCTCCAACCGCACGAACTTGTCCCTGCGGCCGTCCCCGTCGTCGCCGGTGAACTGGAACGACCTGTGGTTGCTACTACCGGCGCAGCTGGAGAACATGGTCTTGTACCTCCACGTGAGCTAGGGCGACAGCGTCATCCTGCTGCATGATCGACATCGGTGCATGCTCTGTTTACCGCACCGTGCGTGCGTGAGGCGACATGCCGGCCGGCGGGGTTTCGATCGATCGGGGAACCACACGAGGAAGACGACGGATAACGGTCACTGATTTTTCGGCCAAGAAATGTTAACGATGGATCGAAGCCAACCTCTTCCGTACGTTCTTCCTCCTGTTCGCTCCGTGGCTGGGGTTGCTCTGCTTCGGACTGCTTCCTAATTGAGGATGCGCGGGGGCAAGGAGCAGTGCACGGCCGACACGTGGCGTACTTTCTACTGCTTCATGTTCCTCAATTAACGAACCCATATCCGGCTAGATGCATGCTCATTGTCCATTTTTTTTTTTTGACACATCCAAACAGCCTCGTATATTCACCAACCGATCCACATACACCGTACATAGATCAAGAACAAGAAAGTACAATACGAAGGGGAAGAAGCAGAGCACAGATCAAGAACCGCGGCGGCACCGGCGTCGAGGAAGACGACGAACGGAGACCACCTCCTTACCAGAGCCTGGGCTGATTTTCGCCCTTGAAAGACGCCACCGAGATCCTCCGCCGCGCCACGGCGGAACTTGAGCCGCTGAACGAATCGGGCAGACGTCCCCTCGGCCCTTCCACGCCTCTTTGCCGCAGCCGTCACCGTCGACGACGCCGCCGGAGGCCACCACGCTTGATCAGCTCCGCCCGAAACGCCTCTCCAGCACCGCCGCACCACGGCCGCCGGAGAAGGGAGCCCGTACACCACAGATCCGTGGATCTGCGAGCACGGGAAGGCCGGCCACCACTCGACGGAGCTCCACCGGAGCTCCACCGCCGGAGGGGGAGGTCGCCGACACCAAAACGCCCACCAGCCGCACCACCGCCTCCACAGCGCCGCCGGCGGGAACCCGCTCGCCTCTACTCTATTCACACGAAGTGGTCCGGGGATCCCCCACCCACACCGCCGCCGGAGCGGACGGGGGGAGAGAGATCCCGCGGCCGGCGACGGTGGGAGTGAGGCGACCAGGCGGTTCCAGAAAAATCGCCTCTTCTATCGTGAGAGGAGGAGAGGGGAAACGTGCGGGCCTCTCTGAACACGGCTCATGCTCATTGTCCATTGCCGAGCTAATGCTCCGAGGATCCAATGAGTCTGCGACGCCTTCATGCCAGATTAGCTTCTCCAGTTAAAACAAAACCTCATATCCACGTAAAAAATACTCATGTCTACAGATATCACTGGCCGGATGGGCTCGAATATGTTTGAAAAAGAGAAAATCTTAGTCAAACTAAACGCCTTTTTTTCCTGCAAAAAAACTAAACGCTTTTTATTACTAGTTGTCAAACACTTTTCACGAATACGTGCTAACTCTACTATGCTGCTGATCGATGAGACGATGATTCATAACAATTGATATGAAAAAAGAGCATGATGACGGTACTACTCCTTCCGTTAAGGCGTATAAATTTTGGTCAAATTTTGGAAAATATAATATTGACTGATTTTATAGTAAAATATATTTTCATAATATATCATTCAAAAAATAATTTTTCCTACAATGTTAGTCAGAGTTAGCATTGATCAACTTTTTTTCCAAAAAATATATGCCTTATTTCAAGAAACAAGGATAGTATCGTGGTTGAATAACATGGCACGAGTATACGCGTGCATGTGGAATCACAAGCTGACACAACGGGCGGCTAGATCGTTAACTCGTTATTCCCTTACAACAACAACAACAACAACAACAACAATATGTGCATGTGCGCGCCGAATGACCGTATGTTGGTTTATTTTGGTGGAATTAGCCCACCAAAACTCTGTTTCTACAGTTTGGCATGATGCTCGCTTTTACCTAAATTGTCTGAGAATTTAACCGATCAATATTTTATCAAAGGTGTTCACTGGGCTAGGGTGTGTGTTCATTCATATGAGTGAGTGTACATGTGTGTTTGTGAGCATCTATACGTTTCTTAATAACAATTGTGTGCATGTGTGCAACAGGGTTGGGGTGATATTCAAGTATTGTGCATTGGATTTCTTTTCCTAATCGGTATGCACCGTGGGTGATTACCAACAGTCTGATTTTGTTTGTTAAGCAAAGACGTTACCAGATGGAACAACCCAAAACAAAAAGGATAAAAATTACTAACAAAATGAAAAGTTACATTGAAATACTCTGAATCTGAAAGTCACTGGTCTAGCTCCGTCAATCGCTTCTCGACCATTTTCACTGCACGTGACAAAAACGTCAACCTAAGACCATACATGCACAAAGTTGAGTAACCTCGTTGGTTTTGGAAGCCGCGTCATCATCCCATGACAAGGTGTGAGAAACTTATACCGTTGTGCACGCCTTGGCCAGGGACACACCTCTCACAAGGCAAGTTACTGAACCATCAACCATCGAGAAGTTAGCAAGGACTATGAGTGTACTTTGGACCGTTGGAAGACATAGAAAGATCATAACCGGGCGTATCTTCAACCCCAAAAAAAATGCCCATCTACAACATGGAAATGATCAAGCGAATAGAAGAAGAGGAGAATATATGGAGATTTAGCTGGTGCTCTGATCCCACTTGTTGATCAATCTGGGCGGCAAGAAATTTTGGTCCAGGTTGAGGGTTTATCTTTTTGAATCCTTTTACGGTTCTTCCTTTTGGCATCACTTTCAAACTTGTAACTCATGCGTCCATTTTTCTTCTTCTAACGCAATGAATATAGCAGTTCTCCTGTGTTTTCAAAACAAAACAAAATCAACCACTGAGAGATGGTGATAGGACGAAACAGAGAAAAACTAAGACACCACATCGGTTGTAAAGGCACCCCATAAAACTGTGTCTTTTCTTCAAGTCTTTTCTTTAAGGCCCAAAACTGAGTAACTGACACAAGAAGACCGAAACTACGCGGCATGTGAATATCCGCGGTTTCCGTCCTAAGTCGCCGGGAACGCGTGCGGCCATGCAGATGGAGGATGTCGGCCCGCTTCTGCCCATGTCCGCGTAGCGGGCCTGTGCAAGTTATTGGTAGTTAAGGCAGCTGATCATCAATAGAATAGGGTTGCACTAAAAAAATAAGATCAATAGAATAGTAGGGTGTGACCTTCAGGTCCCAGCCAGCAAGTCTTCGTGGTTCACTCATGGAGCTCAGTCTCAAAGCTAAGGAGTTAGTACTATTATCGCACTACAGTATTGGACTCCCAAGTCTCCAGCAGCTACTACGTCTCTCTCTTCTCATCATTCATTCCTCTCTGCTTACTGTCATCTGTCATGCATTCGATCGACCGCAATCAAGAAAGGATGACTTTGCTTGACCTCCAACACCAGCAAACTCACTCTTAAGGCTACACACTTGCTCACTCTTCTCTTCTCTGAAGACATTGCTTATGTGCTGCTTCTCTCTGGTCTGCTTTTTTTAGATAAAGAGTGTTTATTAATATCAAGAAGATACAACATGCACCCAACCTCTGCAACAACGCAATAACCGAAGCCATTACGGATGCACACAGCCAAAAGAAAATAAGAAGAAGAAATAAAAAGAAAAGTCCCGCTAAAGAGTTACAGTCCTTGCAGCAGCCGCGCAACCACCACCAAAACAACACCTGATGTCCAAATCTTCAAAAGCAACGCCTTCAAGAAGAACAGTGCCAGGCACAACCAATTAAGGCCAGACCTTGGGTTTTCACCCTGAAGATAATCCTCGCTCTCAAAACAATGTCTTCAGCAAGACCACTGTCAGGCACAACCAATTAAGGCCAGACCTTGGATTTTCACCCTGAAAGGTAGGACGTTGGGCTTCACGTATGTTGTCGCCCCCACTTACATGCCGCTGCTCCAAGTCATGAAACACTAAGCCAATTCCTCATCAGCACAAAGAATCAAACCACCATTGCCAGTCCTCAGAACTCGCCTTCCATGTCATTCTCCGCCAGCACCATGGAACGAGAAAGCGTGCTCCATGAAATTAACAGCCAGCAGAGCTTCAAAGCGCTCACTCTGAAACCAAACGGTCAGATAAAACATGGGTGCGTCCGACCGAATACCACCCGATCCAGCAATCTCCAGGCATGAAACGCCCAATGGAGTTCGCCGGCGGAGCCTTCCGGAACATGACCGTCCAGCAAGTTCGATGGGGACGAACATCCGGTAGATCTTCATCTTGGCGCCGCGAGAGGAACCCTAGGACCACATCCTTATTAAGGGCCGATCCGACAGTCCCCACACCGCCGGCCGACTTCCGGCGAAACGAAGCGAGCAGGTCAACCTCCGGCCCAAGAACCAGAGGACGCCCCAGATCCGGCCGGCAACGATCCAGGAAGACGTCGTCTTCCAACGCGAGCCGCCGCCACGAAGGCAGGCTGCGCCGCCACCCTGGACCAACCAGCCGTCACCATCCTCGTAAACGCCTCCCAGCCGTGCGTCGTAGCGCGCCGCCGCCGGAGCAGCCGCCGCCACGCCGCACAGCCTCCGCCCGCCCAAGTGTCGGCCTCCCCGCGCGCAAGGATCCCGACGGGGACGAGTAGAGGACGCCCCCCCGCGTTCAGCAGCGGGAGCGTGGCCGCCACCGCCGACGCCACGGCGGCAGCGGCCGGAGAAGACGGCCGGCGGCGGTAGTTTCTAGGGATTTGTTTTCCGCCTCCAGAGCCGCCACGCGCAGCGGCCCGGGAGGTTTTTTTTTTCTCTGGTCTGCTTAGATACCTAGCATCCAGAACTAGCTGTGGGTTGAGCATACATGGCCTTTGCCAGCAGTGGCCGTGCTTCTCTCTCTTCACCGTCGCCGCCGCGTCTCTCCCTGCGGCCCGGGGTGGAGAGGATGTTCTTCGCGCGTGGATCAGCAAGCGGGCAGTTGCCGTCCAACGATAACAGCATCAGAGAGATCGACGAGGACGACGTCCAGGAGGAGCCGGGGGAGGACGACGGTGGCGGAGGAGGGACGCTGCACGTGGCTGTCGGGAAGGACGTCAAGGATGGCAAGTCCAACCTCCTCTGGGCCGCTCGGAACCTCCTGGCCGCTGACCTCAAGCTTGTCCTGCTGCACGTCCACCAGCCCGCCGAGAGGATCATGACAGGTAAAGAAAGGCATCGTATCCGGCCATTTCAGTGTGAAAGTTTATCTCACCTGCATCAACTCATGGAGAGGAAGTTAAAGGATCATAGCTACTGGTCTGGATACCTTGTTGTTTCCTGTCAACATTTCAATCATTTCAGAGGCAGCTCATGTGTATTTGCAGGAGAGAGGGAACAAATGAACTTAGCAAGAAGCAAACCTTGTTCTTAATGAAGTTGCTGTCGTGTGATTTCAGAAAGCACTCATCGATTTGCAGCAAGCATTCCACGTACTTGTTTAGTACTCTCTCTCTGATTACCTCTAGCATCATCGTATGTGCAGGTCTATGCAAGGTCTCAGCAAGCCAACTCGAAGAGAAGGAACTCAAGGCATACAGAGAGATCGAGAAGGAGGAGATGAACACACTTTTAAACCAGTACCTCCACTTCTGCAGAGTATCTCTGAAGGTCAGTTGACTAAAACACTACAGTTATACTATGAATTCTGAAATCATATTCAACTCACCAGAAAAAATAAAAAATGCAGGTGCAAGCTGAAACATTGGTGATCGAGAAGAATAATGCTGCAAATGGAATTGTTGAGCTTATCGATCAGCATCGCATTGACAAGCTTGCTATGGGAGCATCTTCTGTCTCGACGTATGTCCTGAACAAGCATACATCACAGTTATTCTTAGCTGACATGTTTCTGTAAAACAATGCATTCTATAAATTATGTAATTATTATGTGCTCCACAGTGTATGTATAAATTGTTTATTTCTTGCAAAATTTGTATGTCTGTCTCGCTTGTGCATTACTTAGCTTTTTTTTTTCAAGAACACGCAAGAGAATTGTGTGTCTTCTTTATTAAGATAGGAGAGAACAAATGTACAAGAATGAGCCACACACACACAACCGAAGCTAACTACTCATGACTAGGGATATCCACTGCACACAACTTTGCCCTCCTCCACAAAGCCCACTCTTCTCTGATTTTCCTACAAACTGTCCAAGGCAGCGACGCAAACTTATCGAAGACTCTACTGTGCATTCCAACCACAAGCATCTCGCGATCAGGGTGATCAGTGCGTTTAAATCTTTCATTTGCTTCCGCGGCACCGCTGCAGCAATAGAACCCCACCAGACTGCCATGATGGTCTGATCCGTCGGGGTGAAACGATGCAAACGTAGCGGCAGCAGCATAGTGTACCAAACCTCTCTCGAGAAGGAACATCTGTGCATTACTTAGCTAGCACAACTGTGCATTACTTAGCTAGCAAATGGCAATCATAGATTGACATTTCTCTTCCACTGTCTAAAGTCTGAAGTAGAAGTCAAATATTCCATATAATATAAATCTGATTTGTTCATGTTGGTTATGGTTGTTTCATGAACAGGAAGAGGAAAGTACCCAAATCAAAAGTTGCAGCCCTTGTGCATCTACAGGCTAAACCATATTGCCATATCTTCTATATCTGCAAAGAGACTCTTGCTTGCTCTAGGTATGAACGCTATGCAGTCCTCAAGCCAATATACATCAAATGCTACATATAGTTGGAAAATTCTTCTCTCGAGGATATTCAGAATAATATCTAGACTGACAAAACAATGGTGTCATGGTTCTTTACCATTTTTCAGGGAAGCCACACAGCTTTCTGCAAAAGGAGAGTCACCCCAAAGCTGTTATGCAAGCTCGGTCTCAGATCAGGCTGAGTTCCTTCTAAGATCCTTAGCACTGCCGCCAGGGCATCCAGGTTTCTTAGGCTCTACAGATCAACAAGCCCTTCAACGACATTCTAACTCAGATACATATCCATTGTTTGAACTGATAGCAGACAATGTGGAGAACATGTTAGCTACACGGTCGGAGTCGATTGATATGACAACAACCGGTTTCTCACCGGATTCCAGCCAGCAAAGCACTGGAGTATCTTCATGGGCTCTGAAGGATTTGGACAGTATGGATGGATCACCAGCACCTGTTTCATCTGCAAGCCCTGAAGCACATCAGCGCTCAATGGTAAGCCATATTGGACTGAGCAGATTTCTCTAAGCATAACACATATCAAAATTTAGGTTGGAAAAGCAAGGTCTTTGGTTTTGGTCTCAACTGTAATATTTATTGGATAATGCTGCCATACTATCAAATTCAAAGCAAACCTAATGTCTTACAGGTGGAAACTGTCATACGAAATGAAGTGTTTGAGCAACTGCACCGAGTGCACAATGAGCTGGAGCGCTCAAGAAAGGAAGCATCGCAGGGACGGCAGAAAGCCGAGAGAGATCTGTTTGAAGCTGCTATGATGGTATGCTATTTGTTATTGCCAAAAATTGTTTAAGTATCCCCTACGTGATGGTACTTGTATCTATCAAGTAATAAAACTGTTTCTCTGGCAGTTCAAAGCACGGGAGAGTTCACTCCGCGAAGAAAAAAATGAGGTAGAGGAAAGACTGACCAAAGAAAAGGCATGCCTCGAAAGAGAGCACATCCATATATGCAACGAGCTGCAGAAGGCAAATGAGCATAGGGCAGAACTGGAGAACAAGCTTAAGCAGTTGCAAGTAGTGCTGCCGCGCGAGAAGGACCATGATGTTATACAAGCCGAAGAGACGCGTCAAATAAACGGTAACACCTTATTTGGCTCTACTGGTGCAATTGCTTTCACAGAGTTCAGCTACGAAGAGATAAAAGAAGCAACCAACAACTTCGATGACTCCAAAAAGATTGGTCAAGGCGGATGTGGAAGCGTCTACAAGGGTTTTCTCTGTCATACTACTGTGGCTATAAAGAAGTTCAACCGTGAAGACGCAGCAGGAGAGAAAGAGTTCAATGATGAGGTAATTTTCATTCGTTGCATCAAATTCAGATTAACAAGTGTTGTGAGATGAGATGGAATAAAAAGGGAAATCTAAACATTTGATTTTCCAACATATTGCAGGTGGAAACACTGTGTAGGATGCGACATCCAAACATTGTGACTCTGATAGGAGTGTGCCGAGAGGCCAAAGCGTTGGTTTTCGAATTCTTGTCGAACGGAAGCCTAGAGGACCGTCTGCAGTGCAAGCACCAAACAGCGTCGCTCCCATGGCGAATGCGCATCAGGATTGCTGCCGACATCTGCACGGGACTTATCTTCCTCCACTCCAACAAACCAAAAGGCATTGCCCATGGTGATCTGAAGCCTGACAATGTCCTTCTTGACACTAGCTTTGTTAGCAAACTTGCAGACTTTGGGATCTCCCGGCCCTGAATCTGACAAACACCACCGTCACCAATTACCACCAAACAAACCAGATCAAAGGCACAGTGGGATACATGGATCCAGGATACCTTGCCTCGGGGGAGTTAACAGCGTAGTATGATGTCTACTCCTTTGGAGTAGTTCTGCTGCGATTGCTAACTAGCAAGAGCCCCATAGGCCTTCCGAACGAGGTGGAGGCAGCCTTGAGCAATGGCATGTTGCGAGACATAGTTGATGCTTCTGCAGGGGAATGGCCACCTGAGTACGCTGGAGAGTTGGCAAGACTAGCATTGAGATGTTGCCGGTATGACAGAAAGGAGCGACCTGATCTTGCAAAGGAGGCATGGGGTGTCCTACAGGCTATGATGAACTGTCAAGACGATAAATGCCAGCCACCGCCATTTTTCATCTGTCCAATTACACAGGTCAGTTATGGGAAATGAGGTGGTACATTGACAGAATTGTCAAAGCATCTCTATGTAGTTGGTGCAAGCAACATGGTTAACATATCAAATAAACAAAGCACTTGAATTGTGTAATGCCGCAAGTGGCACCAACAATTACCTTCCATTTACCAGATTAATCACCTACAGCCTTACTAATTCAGGAACTACAGTAGCTAATGTCGACTCAGATATAATGAGGTTTTAGTTGCCTTCAAGTAGGTGTGGTTAGCGCTGTCACCTTTAGTTTCATAGTTATAACCTTGCATCGTTCCAATATTTTCAGGAGATCATGTGGGATCCACACATTGCTTCTGATGGGTTCACATACGAAGGTGAGGCCATCAAGGACTGGCTTCAAAGGGCCATGAAATGTCCCCCGCTACCTACAGCGGTTTCACGCACCATGATTTAATACCGAATTGTGCCCTTCGGTTTGCAATTCACGAATGGCAAATGCAACAGAAACCCTGATTTTAACCTTCCATTTGATTTGTACGAAGTCATGTTTGTGAAGTGAAGCAAATCGTACAAGTCTAGAGAACTTTTTCTCGATTTAGCAGTTAGCACTATGTCAATGTTTGGGCCCACAAACAAGAAATGGTGTCTATGCTTTCACTCACATGTGTCCACATGGAACTTAGTGGCCCTTGAAAGATTCCATTTTAATCCTACAAAGAAGGCAGGATCGAAGGATCGTCTTAACACGCAGACGGTAAAACTTGTCTTATTCTCTCTCGTGTGTAAGATAGCATGATTCCTACCCGACTACCACAAAACCCAGTACATCCATGAAGGCACAATGTAGTTTGATTGTAAGCTGAAAATATTGGCACGACGTCCTACACATCAGCTCAGTAGATCCACACTGAAATCGTGTAAACACCTGTAACATTTGCCTCTTCACAGCACATACCGGCTACCGAGCCCCTGCCCCATCTCTGGTTGCTCACCTGGTCACTTATAGTTCGAAATGAAGCAACCATGTATTGAAATATATAAAAGATATTTCTGCTACGTGCTATGTTTTTCCAAGTATTTGCAAATGCTGACACAAAGGTGAACACAAAAAACATACTGCCATCTTTCTAGCATTATATTATGGGGAAGGAACATAGCCGTAGAACACATTTGCTTAGTTGTTTATTTATATTCTCTTCTTGGTATAAAAACAATGTGAGATTACGGGGAAGGAGAGGATGGCAGGATTCTGTTATATGTATAACTGTATCGAATATCTTTTCTAGCTAAAAAGGTTGCTCTGGTGCAGTACAGTGCGCGTCGTCGTCATTACCGGAGTAACCGCCACGCGAAGGCCTTCCCCGGCGCCGGATACGACACCTCCTATGCGCGCGCACCGTCCCTCCTCCTGATCTCCGGTCGCTGCCGATGCTCGGACTCTGGCCTCTCTACGGCGCCCGCCAACGCCAGCCTCGAACGAGTCCTTGGTGGCGCGGAGGCGGAAGAAAAATCGCTCCGGGTGGAGAGAGAGGAGGGATGAACCGGAATGTAGGCGGCGGCCGGCGGGGAGGATTTTTTTTTTTTGAGAGTACGCCTCACTTTTATAGAAGGCAGCAAACAAACAAAAAATACAGGAGCTGTTCACATACAAGTACGAGACAGCTTAGAACTCCTACTCCTAAAACTAGGGCAACTACTCACGATGATCAGGCTCCCTAACTCCTACTCCTCCTACTCCTGCCTCTCTCCATAACTTAAATTCATCCACTATTCTGTCCACCAACACTGTGACTGAAAATTGATGTCTGAAATTCATCCACTATTCTGTCCACCAACACTGTGACTGAAAATTGATGTCTGACGTTGTTAAATAGCCGAGCATTCCGCTGCTTCCAAAGACTCCATGCAATAAGGATTACGAATGTTCTTGTCAAAGGGCTCCCGTACCTTCAACCACCAAGCTGCAAATGTATCCATCATCTCCGGTGTCTGAACTTGCAAACCAGCAGCTCTAAAACACAGATACCAGACCTCTCTTGCAAAAACACATTGAGTTAGGATGTGCTCAACGGTGTCAGTCTCCTGAAGACAAGTAAAGCATGCATCCACGTTGTCTTGAATCCCGTGTCGCACACGGCGATCCGACGTCCAGACGCGATGTTGCACGGCGAGCCAGCAGAACATCTTACATTTCGCCGGTTCTTTGGCTTTCCAGATGCAGCTAGCCGTCCCAAACCTCGTATTCCCCTGACATAGCATCCAGTACGTGGAGCTCGCCGAGTACTTCCCGTCCTTCGACCAGGGCCATGTAAACTTGTCTTCCTCCATGGGCTCGCGGTAGGTGCTGATCACCGCAGCCCACAACTGCACGCACTGTCGAACACCCTCGACAGATAGCTCGCCCGCCATGTCAGTTATCCAAGCATTCCCCACCATGGCTTGCTGAACCGTGCGACTGTTCTTCCTGCGGGTACTGACTAAACCCCAAACCTGCGGGGAGGATTTCGGCCGACGATGTCATTGGCAATGGGAATTTCTCTTTCTTTCCTCCATTTTACACAACACGTGGATTGAGCTGGGCTCCGACGAGAGAAGCAGCCCACTTGCTTATGCCACGTGAGAATAGTAAGCGGCCCAAATATTAGTGACTAGGAGCCCAAATATCCGAAAATACAAAAATATCAAACGAGATAAAATAAAATCGTTCCCACTATAAATAACACATAAATTATTTTAGAAAAATTCCTATAAAAATAAATTGCTCCCGAGATGCATATATAATCCTTTGTAATATAATAGGTTTGTTCCCAATGCAGTGACATCAAATTTTGTCCAATCAAAATTAACGCAAATTTGTACATATGAGAAGTCGCGTCACATATTCCATAATCCCTACCATATCATCCCCGGAGATAATTACCACATGGGGGACTCACTAGGAGCGAAGTTACCGGAGTGCATATGAGGGATGACTTATACGAGGGCCACACAAGGAGGGAGATTGGACCTGTCTGTCCCAGAGGGAGGCGCACCATTCCAAACCCCAGAGGGCTCATCAATGGCCACAGACAACTCCTAATGGTCACCACAAGAGACGGTCCCACCCATGTGGGTCATGGGTCCATGAGAGAATCTCTAGCAGATCTTCTAAAAGTTCATACCTTAATAGTTGTTTGATATACTACATAAACATGTTATGCGGTATCGCGCGGACTCGGCCAAAACAGACCCACTAAACTCGTACGGTAAAATAGTTTAGAAGATCTCTTTTGGCTAAGACCGTGCAACACTGTAAAACATTTTGGTTTTGCACATAGGTTTACATAGCAAAAAGGTTAACTATACTGTCAACATGTTTTCACCACCATCGCTTGACAATAGTTGTAAACAAACACTATCGATAGACGAAGCAGCACCATCACCGCCACCACCAGCCGAAACATCATCACCACAACTAGCTGAAGCGCCACCACTCGATTACCTTCTCTATTGCAAGTTTCATTCTTCTCATTTATCACCATTCTCTTGTAACAACGCCCATTCCGCTCGAATCCATCATCAGCAGCAGTTCTTCTCGGCAATGATGGTCGCTATCACCTTGTTCTCCTCGTGAAGAATTCATCACTCCTCAAAGGTGGCCTTGCGCTTGTCATCCTCCCGAATTTGATATCACCTTGCCTCCGTTTTTTATTTTATCTTCTTCTCGTACATCTCCAAATTGGATTGAAAATTGTTGAGCCACCAACGTTTCCATTGACTTTATCATCCATCAATTTTATCTCTCAAGTTTGCGGTCTCAGCTTTCTTCTTCCATGAAATCTAGTGCGGACGTCTGTTCCTAATGCTTTCGACCAGGTTTCCGCTAATTAATTCATACTATCTTATTTTAGCTCGTCTCTTAAAAAACCAAATGGGACAAATATAGTGTTTCCAACAATTTTGACTTATCGAAGCCAAACAACACACAAAAGAGGAAATGATCCATGTTGCCTTCCCAATTGTCCCTTCCTTTTCGAGTGGGTGCCCCCGGCGCCTCCAAATCAAGGCAAGCCAAGATATTTTCTTTACACGTAAATAAACAAATATTTTATTTATTTATATTTAACGAAAAACAAACAGGCCCGCAGATTTAGCCGGATCAGCAAAGAAATCCCGATATAAATTCCGAAAGCTGCGGCCACCGTTGGTCTCCTCTCCCTAGGGGTGTAAACGGATCGGATCGGATCGGATTTTGCTCTTACCATATCCTCAACCAATTTTTTTTGCCGGATTCGGATCGGATCGGATAATGACCGGTTGCGGATTTGAATGCGGATGTTAGTCGGGGCGGATTAGGTACCGGAAACGGTGCGGACTTGGGTCGGAAATAAAAATAGACGGATAAATACATGTATAGGTAATTAACAACCAAAAAACATGATGGATTAAGCTCACATATGCGTTCAGTACTTCATTTTGATAGCAGCATGCAGTACAATAAAATACCAAATAAATTGGCATGACACTACTGCATCAATACTTGACGAAATATTTATCTGTTATGCCCTACGTAGATGCATGTAGAGTATTGTTGTGCCATTCAGTGGTTCGGCTCTGCACCTGTAGCGTTCAGAGTCTTGGTCCGTTGGGTGCAGGGATGTGTGGCGCGGTGCGTTCAGAGACGAGTCGACGAGTCGTGGTTCACTGGTTGGTTCGTGGGTCAGTAGTTTGGGCTGCTGGGCCTGGGATGCTGGGGCGCCAGGCTATGTCGGATAAATTCCGATTTTATTCGCTCGGATACTCCGCTGGCTCATACGGATAGTCCGAATCCGGTGCATGTTCTGACTACCACATCCTACACCACATCCGGTACTTTAAATCCGAATCCTAATCCGAATCCGACAGATACCACAAAACCGGATACGGATGCTGTTAAAACGGGTTCGGCGCTGGGTTCGGAACGGAAATTATCCTATCCATTTACACCCCTACCTCTCCCTCGACTACTCAGCTACCGCCGTCCCTTTCTCTCTCCTCGACCTCTGCAGTTCGGATCGCAGCTGGACTCCCTCCCTCCTCGGCCAGCTCCCCTCTCCTCATCAAACGCGTGAGCAAGTGAGCTCCCTGCTCCCTCCCTCCTCCCTCCCTGTCTACCTTGCTGGATCGGAAAGATCCTGCCTTTCTTTCTCGCGCAAAGATCGATCCCCTCCCGGGAGATCTGCTCTGCCCGGCGGGAGGAAGAAGGCCGTCGAGCTTCTCGTTCTGTCCCGCAGAAGCCCTTACCAGTAAATAGATTGGTACTTTGGTAGCGTTCTTGGTTTGAGATCTTGGTAAGTCAGTAGCTTTTGGCCGCCGAGTCGCGAGACTGCGCTGTTCTGGTGGTAGGTCTGCTCACCGCTGTGGAATCCGGCGACTAGGTAGATCTGTTCGATTTGGAAGCTGGTTGCTTTACAGGTTTTCGCGAGCGTGAGGCGGTAGGTTTCAGTGGAAAATTCGGCGTCTTTCTGCTGTTGGTTTTGCTGGTGGTTCGTTCCGTAGATTGGTGCTTGGTGGGAATGGCGGTCGCTAGTGTTCGTCAACTGTTGCCCTGCTACGGAGAAGATTCTCTAGAACTATCTCAATTTGCCCCCATGAACTCTATATTT
The DNA here is from genome assembly GCA_947311845.1 of Poa pratensis. Classification (NCBI taxonomy): domain Eukaryota; kingdom Viridiplantae; phylum Streptophyta; class Magnoliopsida; order Poales; family Poaceae; genus Poa; species Poa pratensis. The sequence continues at coordinate 26,108,504 of CAMZMU010000104.1, forward strand.
AAAGTGACTATTTTGTATTCCAATTCCAGGGAATCTCTAGGGTATTTTTACCTAGCTTGCGTAGTGATACTAGCCTTGTGGAAGTTTCATGCCATTCCAAATCCGTCGACGGGGCAAAAGTTTCATCTTGTACTGGAGAATGGAAGTATGCCCCCTGTTGCATCATGTTGTTCTGGTGCTGTTCTTGTTTGCTTCCAAGCAAATTTTCAGATAAAGTCCATTGTTTGATGTTGTTTAGACCATGTTAGGGTAATAAATGTCTTCTCTATATGGTATTCGTAAGTAGAGTTTGTTTGACCCTTAGCGTCACATACCCACCAAGCCAAGCCATACTAAAGAACCCAAGCTGACTCATGTTCTTTTTTGTGCGACGCAGACATCTGAAAAATGGATTTTTTCACCGAGTATGGTGAGGGAAATAGGTACAAGATAGAGGAGGTTATAGGAAAAGGGAGTTACGGTGTGGTCTGCTCTGCTCTGGATACTCACACGGGTGAGAAAGTTGCTATCAAGAAGATAAATGACATATTTGAACACGTGTCTGACGCGACACGGATACTTCGTGAGATCAAGTTGCTTAGGCTACTGAGACATCCAGACATTGTGGAAATTAAACATATTCTACTTCCTCCGTCAAGGAGAGAGTTCAAGGACATATATGTTGTTTTTGAGCTCATGGAGTCTGATTTGCACCAAGTTATAAAGGCTAACGATGACTTGACTCCAGAGCATTATCAGTTTTTCTTGTATCAGTTGCTCAGAGGACTGAAGTACATACATACAGGTAACTGATTTATTTTCACATGAAAGATCCTTATTTTGCATATTCCAACAGCCAAGAACAATGTCTATTCTTTTACAACCATGGAAGTGTCATTAGATAACAATGCAATTACTAATTTGAAACTGTTGTTTCTAGTAGCTTATGATTAGATAACAATGCAATTAGTAATTCGAAATTTAATATTCTCCATGTGTGGGTCATTTGCCAGTCAATCCTGTCAGTGACACTAATAATCCTGTGATGACTGATGCATCTTCCAATAGCTTCTTGCAGCAAATGTATTTCATCGAGATCTCAAACCAAAGAATATCTTGGCGAATGCTGATTGTAAGCTTAAAATTTGTGATTTTGGCCTTGCGAGGGTAGCTATAAGTGATACTCCAACCGCCATCTTTTGGACGGTATTGCCATTTCCCCCACCATTCTGCTTGCTTCTTTTTAGCTAGTCAATATTGGTAGCATCAGCTAATTACTTATCCTATTTGTAGGATTATATTGCAACAAGGTGGTACCGAGCACCTGAACTGTGTGGATCTTTTTTCTCCAAGGTCTGAATATGTTCATTTTTATACGATTTGTGATATCGATTTTTTTCCATTATTAAGTTTTTCTTATTACTCCAATAATCTGATTTACTTCGTTTACTGTTTAAGGCCTTAAGGGTGCTGCAACTTTGTGACAGCAAAGCAAAGTAACCTCCCCCTGACATTACTTTAGTAGTTATTTTTCTAATAGGTTATGTTCAAATATGTAGTTAGGTATGGCCTTATGGGCAACAATGCCAATAAAACAGCATGGTTAATGAAAAATATATTTATGGACAAACTCCAAAATCCAGCACAGTTCATGTTTTTCTTGTCTGATACACCCTGCTTAGGAGCACTGACTGTTAAAATGGTTTTTTATGTGTGATAACATATTTGTTATTATGTTCATGCTACTTGTAGTGCTTTAGTGCCACTGTCTTCAGGAACTACCTTGCTTTTCGTATTTCTTTTCACAAACCAAATGATTAAGCTGTTAAAGAAAGAAGGGAATCTGTAGTTGTAATTCAATTATTCAAGCACCTTATCCAGGATTGGTAAAATCCAGTTCTACATAAGTAACATTATGTTCTCTGATATCTTGCAGTACACACCAGCAATAGATATATGGAGTATTGGCTGTATATTTGCAGAACTTTTAACGGGAAAACCTCTTTTCCCTGGAAAAAATGTGGTGCATCAACTTGATATAATTACAGATCTCCTGGGAACGCCTGCTCCAGAAACAATAGCTAGGGTCAGTATAGTTTGGCATAAAACAGTGTTTATTTAAATAAAATCGTCTGATGTTTGTAGCTAAATGTACTTGCACTTTACAGATCCGAAATGAGAAGGCAAGGCGTTACTTGAGCAGTATGAGGCGGAAAAAAGCTATACCATTTACGCACAAGTTTCCTAATGCAGATCCATTTGCACTAAATTTGTTAGAGAGAATGCTAGCCTTTGATCCAAAGGATCGGCCAAGTGCTGAAGAGGTAGTTTTAGTACCATTAGTCTTTTCCTGTATTTTTTTTCTTTCCTTATAATCTCAAGTATCAGAAGCTAATGTATTACACATGATGTCAGGCTCTTGCTGATCTTTATTTCAAGAACATAGCTAGTGTGGATCGGGAGCCTTCAGCACAGCCCATTACTAAGCTCGAGTTTGAGTTTGAGAGGAGAAGAGTTACGAAGGATGACATAAGGGAACTAATATACAGAGAAATTCTTGAATATCATCCAAACATGCTGAGGGAATTCCTTGAGGGGGCTGAGCCAACCGGCTTCATGTACCCAAGGTGCGAAGTTGTCTTTCATCATTACTTAACATCCTCAACTGAAATGGAGTACCTTGTTCAATTCCCAAGATATCTTAGTGACACTATTCTTAGCAGCCAGTTTAGTCTGTGTGAGACATGATGTTTTAATGACACTATTCTTAACGGCCAGTTTAGTCTGTGTGAGACCGAAAACCTATAATGGAGCCCGAGCTACATGGAGCTCGTTTTTTTTTGAAAATTTAAAATCGACATATTTAAGTTTCCAAAAATCGCGAAAAAATTCCTGGATGTAGATATTGTCTAGATCTACGATCGTGCAAATTTTCAACTCCAAATACGTTGTATTTTGGGCTGCACAAAAAAGACAAACGGATGGATCTGGATGGTGAAAAATACACAGTTTCAAAATTTTGAAATTCCCCCTATTTGTCTTTTTTGTAGAGACCAAACTACAACGAATTTGGAGTTAAAAATTTGTATGATTGTATATCTCAACAATATCTACATCCAGGAATTTTTTCGCGATTTTTGGAAACTTAAAAATATCGATTTCGAATTTTAAAAAAAAGGGGCTCCATGTAGCTCGGGTTCCAAAAATCCACTCTCGTGTGAGACATGCTATACATTTTTTGGTATCGTTAATGTCTCTGCAGGTTCGTGAATATATAAAAATATACATCTATACATGTTATTATGTTTAGTTTTCTAATCTTTTGGCGATGCTGGTATTTGATAAATAAAGCATGTGATAATTGTTCTTGTTTGATGCGTATTAGGTAGCGTACCTCTTCTTGTGAGTTGTCATTTGTGTGTGGAGTGAGTCAGGCTCTACATAAGCTACTGAACTAATCCTTCAAACTAACATCGGTTGCTCTATTCGGATTTCAGTGCAGTAGATCATTTTAAAAAGCAATTTACATTCCTTGAAGAGCATTATGCAAAGGGATCAACAGCTGCGCCGCCTGATAGGCAACATATTTCGTTACCAAGGTCAGATATTATCCTTTGCTATTCTATTATTGTATGGATGGACTGATATCCAGCATTGGTTGTGTGGTTCTTGACCATCTATTTGTTTGTTAACAGGCCGAGTGTTATCTACTCGGATAACCGACCACAAGGTGCAGCCAACATCACTGATGATCTTTCCAGGTGCATAATCAGAGATAATGCGCAAAAAGCACCAAAAGATCCTGCTTCAGTCGGTGCAAACCGAGTCCCTCAAGGTATGCACGTGGGATCTTGCAATACCGACCTAAAATCTGCAAACAAACCTACTACCTATTCCTGAACTGTATCTGTTGGGCCTGGTAACTGACTAACCTGACACATCACTTCATGTTACAGGTGCTGCTGCTGCTGCAAGGCCTGGTAAAGTGGTTGGTTCGGTGCTTCGGTATGGAAACGCTTCGACATCTGGTACGGATCAATACGAACAACGAAGGGTTGCCAGAAGCCCTGGAATCGGTCCAAACGGTGTTCCTTCGGGCAGCTCGTACCCAAGAAGGAGTAATACCTGTAAGAGCGAAACAGGTGAAGCTGAAAGGATCGACGTGAGCCAAGCTGGGCCACCAAAGCCATACCCAGGAAATAAACTACCTGCTACCGTTGATGGCCGCAATGGGCACTGGTAGACTGCTGTAACAGTGCCAGAAATTCCTCGCCATGCCATCAGGAAGAGTTACTCACCTAAGTACACGTTCAAGCACCTCATTCTGTACAGAGTTGTATTATTTGTCAGGTTTAACAGACACTTCTGAATGAGCACTGGTAGAGAATACTACCTGCATTTGGGTAGATTCAGTTCACCTGCTCCAGATCTAGCGGAAGCTGGAAAACCCAGCGACGGTATTTGCATCCAACAGAATACGGACCTGACTGGTGGTGTTGCTCACTTGTGGCTGTGAAGATGGGTCCAAGAACTCATTGTACACTATCTGATATTGTAACCTGCAGGTTAATTGACTTTCAAAATAGTTGTCATTCAGCCTGTACCACTGAACTATTTATATTTCTGATAAACATTATTTGGAGACAACTCACTCATTATTCAAACCCCTGATGTTGTATCATTATCTTAGAGACCTTGCCGAATTTGTAATATGACCTGTAATATGCACCATTATGGAGCTATGACTCCGAATGAAAAGACATTGTAGTTGTCAAGCCATATTTTCAGTCTTGCTGGGTTTTTTGTTTAAAAGGAGTATACATAAGGACCGTGTTCAGGATTGTATTAGGATGCGTCAGCTCCATGGCTATATGTATGGTATGCAACTAATCCAAATACAGTATGCCATCAAACGTTCATTGTTCCAAAATTAAAAGGGTTACTCTTTTTAACTGTTAAAGTAAAACCATGATCAACATTGGTTGTTGGTTTTGTTGTGCTGAAATCTTCAAGGCTAGATCTTGATTTGCTTGATTTTTTTTATGTATTCATAATTACTTTGTTATCATGTTACTGAATATCATACAACAACCATTTAAGACAAACTTCTACTCTCTTAGGGCCTCTTTGGTTCAATCGTTCAAGAAATTTTGTAGGATTTCAATCCATATTAAATTTGCTATAGAGTATATTTAGGTTTAAGCCTTAAAAAATTCCTATGTATTGCTTTCCTACTAGTATATGATTTCTAGCAAGAGGTGAGACCTCTTGGAAAAATTGCTACACATTTATGACATGTACTCAATCATTATATAAACCAAAAAGATATCCTGTACGTTGCGGCGGGACTCTTTAAAATAATTGTCGTATAAATAAAGGGATGTAAAATCTATAAAATATGAAGTTGTTTATAGAAATATGCAACACTCAATTGATCACAATTGCGGAAAGGCTAAATTTGTATTTCCAAATTTAATTGACGTGAACTTTTTTGTATTTGGTGATTAAGAACTGGTGATGTGGACAATTTTATGGATGAAAAAAGATGACATGGATATGTTGCATGAAAAAAATACTGTCATTAATGAATGTTAGTGGGATGACATAGACAATTGGTTGGCTTAAATAGTGGGTGATGTGGATATCTTGCATACTGAGATAGAAAAATCGTAAATAACTTGTAGTGGGTTTCGCTTTATAAGAGGTATAGATAGATAGATTTTTTACGTTTCTTTTGTGGGGCAACCAAACAACATTAGTTACTGATTCCCGTCTTTTTGATTCTTGTACGATTCCTAATCTTGTGGTTGTGTGTTTTAAAATCCTGCGAACCAAAGAGGCCCTTATTTTGTGCTACACTCTCATTTTGAAGAACTTTCTCTAAAAGCATTCCCGGGTGTGATATACCAATTAGAGCCCCTCTTCTTGCCCACGGAACAAATAGAGCATTCTGCATCCTTCGAGTGGTGGGCTATCGCTCCATGTGCTGACTTCCCCGTACTCAATAAGTAGCCCCTTTGTTGATAACATTTTACTACCCATTTTCCGGGTTTACATAACATTGCAATGCTTAATAGCATACAATCTAATAAGTCAAATGAATTTAATATAAAGTCAATGTCTTATAAGCTTAACCAATTTTTTAGACAAATCATACACAATATCAAATCAATTTCAGTATATTCCTAATAAAACATATTATCTTAGTAGATTTGTTCAATATTTTAAATATTATTGTTTATATATATTTGGTCAAATTAGTAAACTTTGACGTTTGACTAAATTAGTAAACTCTGACATCTATGACATGTACTCAATCCTTGTATGTATTTTCTATGTTTCTCTTGTGGTGCAACCAAAAAACATATTCATACGCCTTTTTGATTCTTGGAAGATTCCAAGTGCCATGACATTAATCCTATTGCTGTTTTTTGTTTCAAATCCTACGAACCAAAGAGGCCGTTATTTGTTGATAACATTTTACTAACCATTTTCCAGGTTTACATAACATGGCAATGCTTAATACTCCTAATAAACTAATGAGGCGCATTAATTTAGTCAAAATTCAATGTCTTATAAGCTAAACCAACTTTTTAGACAAAACATATACAATATCAAAATCAATTTCAATATATTCCTAACAAAACATATTATCATACTTCCTCCGTATCAAAATATAAGACTTTTTAGCTATTCCACACACACATGTATCTAGACATGTGATGACGTGGGACACACGTTCGTTGGGACACCCCAAGAGGAATGTATGAAGCAGTGCAGCAGCAAGTTTTCCTCAGTAAGATACCAAGGTTATCAGATCCAGTAGGAGCGAGAAGCACTTCTGAAAGTTGTCAACGGTGCCAGAAAAGTACTTGTGTGTGGAAGGGAGTTCGGCTGTTGACGTGGAACCTGCACACAACACAATCAAACTACTTTGCCACAACGAAACAGGAAGGGTGTCAATCTTCCTGGCTTGCTGAAAACAAAGGATTAAACGTATGGTGTGGAAAATAGTGTTTAATTGCAGAGAATGAAAAGGAACAATGATTGCAGTTGGTTGTATTATCAGTGTAAAAGAATGGACCGGGGTCCACAGTTCACTAGTGGTGTCTCTCCATAAAAGATAACTAACATGCTGGGTGAACAAATTACAGCTGGGCAATTGACAAAATATTGAGCGCATGACAATGCATATATATGACATGATGATTACTATGATATTCATGTGGGCATTACGACAAAATACATAGACCGTTATCCAACAGCGTCTATGACTAATAATCCACCTCAGGTTGTCATACCGAGTTCCCCGTTGGTATTAAGTTGCAAGCAACGGATAATCGCATTAAGTAATGTGCGTAATGTAAACAAATGCATTAGACCTAACGGCGCACCCTAGTGGCAACAACACATCCACAATCTTAGAAGTTGCTGTCACTCTCCCAGATTACCGAGGCATGAACCCACTATCTAGCATAAATACTAACTCTTGGAGTTACAAGCATCTACTTGGCCAAAGCATCTACTAGTAACGGAAAGCATGCAAGATCATAAATAACATATAAGATAGATTGATAATCAACTTGACATAGTATTCAATATTCATCGGATCCCAGCAAACACAACATGTAGCATTACAATAAGATGATCTTGATCATGATAGGCAGCTCACAAGATCTAAACATGATAGCATAAAGTGGAGAGACAACCATCTAGCTACTGCTATGGACCCGTAGTCCAAAGATGAACTACTCACGCATCACTCCGGAGGCAGGCATGGTGATGTAGAGCCCTCCGGTGATGATTCCCCTCTCCGGCAGGGTGCCGGGAAGAGCTTCAGAACCCTCCCGAGCTAGGGTTGACGACGGCGGCGGCTACGGAACTTTTCGTGGATGGAGGCTCGGGTGTCTAGGGTTTTCCCGTGAAGATGAATAAATAGGCGAAAGGGCGGCGGCTGGAGCGACCCGAGGGGCCCACACCCCACCACGGCGCGGTTGGAGGGGGGCCGCGCGCCCTAGGGTGTGGCGCCCTCCTCGGTCGCCTCCGTCTCTCCTTCGGACTTCGTGTACGTGTTGGAAAAATAGGAGGTCTGTCCAGTTTCGTCCAATTCCGAGAATATTTCCAGAACAGCTTTTCTGAAATACAAAAACAGCAGAAAACAGGAACTGGCACTGTGGCATCTTGTTAATAGGTTAGTCCCAGAAAATGCATAAAAATGCTATGAAGTGTATATAAAACATGTAACAATTGGTATAATATCAACATGGAACATCAGAAATTATAGATACGTTTGAGACGTATCAAGCATCCCCAAGCTTAGTTCTACTCGTCCTCGAGTAGGTAAAACGATAAAAACAAAATAATTTCTGAGGTGACATGCTACATCATAATCTTGATCAAATAGTATTGTAAAGCACATGTTATGAATGAAGTGATCCAGGTCAATGGTCTATAGTTTGCTAGCAAGTAGATAATGAGCAAACAACTGAATCATATAAGCAAAAACTTTTCATGAATAGTACTTTCGAGACAAGCATCAAAGAGTTAACTCATAAAGCAATAGATTCTAAGTAAAAGGTATTTAACCAACACAAAGGAAGATTTAAGCTTCAGCAATTGCTTTCAACTTTCAACATATATATCTCATGGATATTTGTCAACACAAAGCAATATAATAAGTGCAATATACAAGCATATAAAAATTGTTGCACCAAAGTTGACACTAGTGTTTGCTTCTGAGATAGAAAGAAGTAGGAAAACTGACTCAACATAAAAGTAAAAGAAAGGCCCTTCGCAGAGGGAAGCAGGGATTAAATCATGTGCTAGAGCTTTTTAAGTTTTTGAAATCATATAGAGAGTAAAAATAAGTTTTGGAGGTGTTTGTTAATTGTCAACGAATCAGAAAATGGAAAGTACAATATGACCCCTGCCAACCAGACTTTTAAGAGCGGCTCCCATGAAGGACGTTATTTCTACCAGCAAGGCAGATCATCCCTCTTCTCTTTTGTTTACACATGCAGATATTTCACTGTTTGTCATTGCTTGACTGATAAATCAGGGCAAAAATGTGAAGAGAATTAAGCGGTTAAAGTTGTAATTAATTGGGACTGGGCACCCCATTTGCCAGCTCTTTTTGCAAAATTAATGGATAAGCGGATGTATATGCCGCTAGTCCGGTGGTAAAGTCTGTTTGACAGTTGACATAAAGACATCCACCCCGTCCTCATGAGCTTGGTAAACATTGACACAAAATAGGAGTAATAATTTTTGAATAGTTTAAAGGTAGCACATGAAAAATTTACTTGGAGTGGCAAGGAAATACCACATATAGGTAGTTATGGTGGACACAAATGGCATGGATTTTGGCTCAAGGTTTTGGATGCACGAGAAGCATTCCCTCTCAGTACAGAGTTTAGGCTAGCAAGGTTATTTGAAGCAAACACAGGATATCAACCGACACAGCAAGACTTATATGAAAACATATTGCAAGCATTATAAGACTCTACACTGTCTTCCTTGTTAACCAAACCCTTTTACTAGAAAATATCTAGACCTTAGAGATACCAATCATGCAAACCAAATTTCAACGAGCTTTACGGTAGTTCTTCATTAATAGGTTTTAACTACATGATACAAAAGCTTAAACATGAACTACTTGATAACTCAAAACAATTGACAAGTATCAAATTATCCAATACAGTGATCTACAAGAATATGTAAGCTTTTTCCATTATACCATCTACCACATGCAGCATTTTCTGTTCCAACCAAACACCAATCAACTTATTTCAACATAAACTCTCCAAACAATTATAAGTGAAGCAAGAGAGTACTTTCTTTAAAAGAACTAACAGCTCTGAATAAGAGATGCATGCAAAACAGGAGCTAAAAGCATAGCAATAGCTAGATAAGAATACTCAACAAGTATAAGTGAAGAATAGGAGTATTCATATGAAAAAGCGGAGCGTGTCTCTCTCCCAATCAAGAATGCTAGGGTCCAATCAAGTTGACCAGAAAATAAAATACAATGAAAATAAAAGCACACAGACGCTCCAAGTAAAGCACATATGATGTGAAAGAATTAAAATATAGTTTCACTAGAGATGACCTGATAAGTTGCTGATGAAGAAGGGGATGCCTTGGGCATCCCCAAGCTTAGACGCTTGAGTCTTCTTGAAATATGCTGGGGTGATCCATGGGAGCATCCCCAAGCTTAAGCTCTTCACTCTTCTTGATCACATTATATCATCCTTCTCTCTTGACCCTTGAAAACTTCCGCCACACCAAACTCAGAGTAATTCTCATTAGAGGGTTAGTGCACAATCAAAAACTCACATGTTCTATAAGGACACAAACATGACCGTTACTTTTAACATTAGCTACTGCCACTGATGTTATGTGAAGCTCTTCACCCTAAAAAAGAATTCCACTCAACACTAGTAAAAGAGAGAATGCGAAAAATAAAAGACAGAATCTGTCTAAACAGAACAGTCCGTAAAGACGAATTTTTTCGAGGCACTTACGTTGCTCAGATCGAAAAACAAAACTAACGAAAGATGCGTACATATCTGAGGATCACGCACAAAAATTTCAGATTTAAATAATTTTTCTGTGATTTTACAGAAGTAAAACGGTGAACAGCAGAAATCTGTTCCTGCGCAGAAATCCAAATCTAGCATCATCTTCCTATTAGAGGCCTACTTGGCACAACAATGCGAAAATAAAGATACAAAGGAATTGTTACAGAAGTAAACACCTTGACTCAAAACTGAAAACAAAAGATAATGGGTTGCCTCCCAAAAGCGCTTTCTTTAATGCCTTTTAGCTAGGCTTGAAGATTTTAATGATGCTCTCATAAGAATAAGAGTTGAAAAACAAAAGAGAGCATCAAGAGGCAAATATCAAACACATTTAAGTCTAACCCACTTCCTATGCAAAGGAATCTTGTAACAAAATAAATTATTGAAGCATAAAGCAACTAGCATAGAAAGATGAAACAAATAACTTCAAAACTTTCAACATAAAGAGAGGTGTTTTAGTACTTGAAAACTTTTACAACCATATTTTCCTCTCTCATAATAACTTTCAGTAGCATCATGAACAAACTCAACAATATAACTATCACATAAAGCATGCTTTTCATGATCTACAAACACATAATTTTTATTAAGCTCAAAAAACAGTGGGGTTATCAAACCCACTTTTGACAATATAGTATAATATATCATTAGGCAATATAGGACCATCATCAAGAGCATTATCATATATAACATTAGGGAGCACATTTTTACTTTCTGCAATTTCCTTTTCTTGAGTCAAGGAGCTTGTTACTTCAAATTTATCAAAAGGAGATATTTCAATAGAATCATGACATTCAACAATATAGCATTCTTCCTCCTTAGGTAGGCATGGAGGGTAATCATATAATGTAAGAGTTAAAGAGTTACTATCATTAGAAGGTAGATCCTCCTTTTGTTCATCACTCTCTTCCTCTTTTTCATCCAATGAGCTTTCAGTTTCAGCAATTTCTTCTCCCACAGGTTCCTGAAAGGTAGCAAGTTGTTCTGGAGAATAAGTTTTCTCAAGAAATTCAGTGATATAAGGATTATCATTGTAATATTCAAGGCAATAACCAAGTATAGCAAAATTTCAGATTTATAAGGAGAATCATCATCTGAATATAACCAGCAATTTCATAGGCACCTTAAAAACAAAAATTCTTCAGTTTGTTCAAGATTACCAAAGTCATAGTTTCCTTTAGCATAAGCAGCCAAGGTTTCATTATCATTATAATCACATTGGAAAGGGAGGTGTTTATGCCTTCTACAACAAAAGATTCATTAAAGCAGTAGGATTCATCATAAGTAGAGCACAAGTTCTTAGCAAAATAATTCAATTACTTATTTGTTCCATAATGTTTCCCTTTTTGAGACAAGCGGTATTCCTTATAATAATTTTGTGTTCCTCCGTGAACCCACTGCCAATAATATTTTGTTCAAAGAGAGAAACCATTGATAGCAATAAACAACTAGACATAATAACAAACCGAAATAAACTAGATGCAGAAACTATTTTTTTTGTGTTTTTGATAATTAAAAGCAAACAAGATAAAATAAAAATAAACTAAGCAAGACAAAACAAAGTAAAGAGATTGGAAGCGAGACTCCCCTTGCAGAAATCCTCTTCCCCGGCAACGGCGCCAGAAAAATGCTTGATGACGTGGGACACACGTTCGTTGGGAGACCCCAAGAGGAAGGTATGAAGCAGTGCAGCAGCAAGTTTCCCTCAGTAAGATACCAAGGTTATCAGATCCAGTAGGAGCAAGAAGCACTTCTGAAGGTTGTCAACGGTGCCAGAAAAGTACTTGCGTGTGGAAGGGAGTTCGGCTGTTGACGTGGAACCTGCACACAACACAATCAAACTACTTTGCCCCAACGAAACAGGAAGGGTGTCAATCTTCCTGGCTTGCTGAAAACAAAGGATTAAACGTATGGTGTGGAAAATAGTGTTTAATTGCAGAGAATGAAAAGGAACAATGATTGCAGTTGGTTGTATTATCAGTGTAAAAGAATGGACCGGGGTCCACAGTTCACTAGTGGTGTCTCTCCATAAAAGATAACTAACATGCTGGGTGAACAAATTACAGCTGGGCAATTGACAAAATATTGAGCGCATGACAATGCATATATATGACATGATGATTACTATGATATTCATGTGGGCATTACGACAAAATACATAGACCGTTATCCAACAGCGTCTATGACTAATAATCCACCTCCAGGTTGTCATACCGAGTTCCCCGTTGGTATTAAGTTGCAAGCAACGGATAATCGCATTAAGTAATGTGCGTAATGTAAACAAATGCATTAGACCTAACGGCGCACCCTTAAGCTAAGCATCGGTTATTTTATCCCTAGTGGCAACAACACATCCACAATCTTAGAAGTTGCTGTCACTCTCCCAGATTACCGGAGGCATGAACCCACTATCTAGCATAAATACTAACTCTTGGAGTTACAAGCATCTACTTGGCCAAAGCATCTACTAGTAACGGAAAGCATGCAAGATCATAAATAACATATAAGATAGATTGATAATCAACTTGACATAGTATTCAATATTCATCGGATCCCAGCAAACACAACATGTAGCATTACAATAAGATGATCTTGATCATGATAGGCAGCTCACAAGATCTAAACATGATAGCATAAAGTGGAGAGACAACCATCTAGCTACTGCTATGGACCCGTAGTCCAAAGATGAACTACTCACGCATCACTCCGGAGGCAGGCATGGTGATGTAGAGCCCTCCGGTGATGACCCCCTCTCCGGCAGGGTGCCGGGAAGAGCTTCAGAACCCTCCCGAGCTAGGGTTGACGACGACGGCGGCTACGGAACTTTTCGTGGATGGAGTCTCGGGTGTCTAGGGTTTTCCCGTGAAGATGAATAAATAGGCGAAAGGGCGGCGGCTGGAGCGACCCGAGGGGCCCACACCACCACCAAGGCGCGGTTGGAGGGGGGCCACGCCGCCCTAGGGTGTGGCGCCCTCTCGGTCGCCTCCGTCTCTCCTTCGGACTTCGTGTACGTGTTGGAAAAATAGGAGGTCCTGTCCAGGTTTCGTCCAATTCCGATAATATTTCTAGAACAGCTTTTCTGAAATACAAAAACAGCAGAAAACAGGAACTGACACTGTGGCATCTTGTTAATAGGTTACTCCCAGAAAATGCATAAAAATGCTATGAAGTGTATGTAAAACATGTAACAATTGGTATAATATCAACATGGAACATCAGAAATTATAGATACGTTTGAGACGTATCAATATGCTTTAGTGCAAGATTCATATGAACCTTGCACTAAAACATGTCTAGATACATGTGTGTGGAATAGTTAGAAAGTCTTATATTTTGATACGGAGGGAATAGTATATTTGTTCAATATTTTAAATATTATATTTTATATATTTGGTAAAATTAGTAAACTTTGATGTTTGACTAAATTTGTGTCTTTTTTTGAGGTTTCCACTTCAATGGATTTTTTTTGCTGTTGTACCAATTGTCATCCTCAGCGGGCCCACAGACGGGTGGGCCCCACCTGGCAGCACCCCCAGAGTTCCCTCCACTCCAAGTACACCCGACCCGCCACAGGCCACAAACCCTAGCTCCCCTCCTCCTCCCAAAACCCTTCCCGCTTCACCTCCGAGGCGGCGGCGCGAGCTATCAATCGGCGGCGATGGGGAAGGCGGCCAAGGGCTCGCGGAAGGGGAAGAAGGCGTGGCGCGCCAACATCCGCACCGACGACATCGACGAGTTCTACGAGAAGCAGACGCGTGACGCCCACGCCGGCGTCGGCGCCATCCCATCCCTCCCGTCCGACTCCCTCTTCTTCGTCGACAAGCCCGTCTCCGCCTCCGCCTCCACCTCCTCCGCCGCCGACGCCTCCGCCCCCAAAGGTCCCCGCACCCCTCTCTTGTCCTCTGCCTCCACAGTCGCTAGTCTTCAGGGCGGGTAACTTATATAGACTTCAAAATTCGTTAGTTTGGTGGGTGGCTAGTTCCACACTAGGATTGAGGCACCAGTCCCAGTTTGGAGGATGAAGTTTGGGTCGTTAGCATGCAGTGACATGAAAATTGCTGATCATATGGTTTATTATTTTGTTAGCGTAATAACAATGTAGTGGCCCAATATTGTATCTGCTCCTTTCAATTTTAAGCCACTAGGAGTTTCATATCCACAATGGAATTACTGCACTAGTTTCCTGTTGGGGCTCAGTGTCTGCATGTCATGCTGGATCTGCTGAATTATGCGTACACGCAGCAGAAGTTCGTCCGGAATCGCTATTTCTGTTGCCACATATGTATGCCACAGTGGTTATTATCCTGCTAATGCATCCAGTGGTGTGGCCCTGAACATTATTCTGCTGCTTGTAGATGCTCCTGTCAAAAGGAAGATCGAGAAGAACAGGGAGAAGGTTCTTTACCACGAGAGCATGCTGAAGCGGAACCCGTATGTGCAGCCAATCCCGTCTTCTTTGGTGTCAAAGAAGGACAAGAAGAAGTTCAAGAAGCACGCCAAGAAGAAGGAATTGCAGGAGTCACGGGAAGAGAAGAGTGTTCCCATGGTATTAATTAACTCTCGGAGAAGTATGCGACTTCCTTTCTCGTTGAGCCCCAGCCTGCTGATCGCTGGATTTGTTTTGGTGTACAGGAGGAAGATGATTCGGCTGAGCAGAACCTTGACATCTGGTGTGGAGATAATACGGGAGATGCTTTGCCTAAAAAGGGGATGAAAAGGCTTATGAAAAATGTGAGTTTTTGTTTGTATACATCTGTTCAAATTTACTAGTACGATTTCTTCCAATTCCTGTATTTTGTGGTAGCTGTTCCATTTGTCGTCGGTCTAAAAGTTTATTAATTTTATGTGTAACTGCTTGCAGAGATCTACTACATCTGTTTTTCCTGCGGTTGAAATCGAGCCTCCAGGATGTTCGTTTAATCCTAAATTTAAGGATCATCAAGTATGTGTTTGATTTGTTCGAAGTTAACGATATTTGGAATGTTATCCACTTAGTAATTGCCAGACCTTTGGCTGTTGGATATCTTGGTGCATCTAATAAAAGTTCTCTTACTCATGTTATTTTTGTTGGTGTTTGTAGGACTCTCTTGCTCAAGCTGTTGCTGATGAAATGCGTAAGGTCTACACGAAAGAGTTAGGCCCCAAACCAGTGCCACTTACTGTTCTTGGTGAAGCAGTCGCTGAAGAAGATGTAAGTTTTATGACTGAGTCGTACTGATTACTGAGCATTCAACATAGTCCGTCCTGGGGATGATTTAAATTTGGATAATGTCCCAACCTTCTGTTTGAAGCCGTAACGATCCATTTAAGTACTTCCTCACACTCATTATACTTAGGTATGCATTATGTATTTAGATGCCTGTTAGAGAGTTAGGTTGCATTGAAGATGTATGTTGTATTCTGGAAAGTCTACCTTGCACCAAGTATAAAAAAATCGTTGTAATTATGGTTTTATCGAAGAAGATGACCATTCAGGTAAAAGCAACATTAGTATAATGACTGCCTCTAGAATTGCTGAAGAATAATGTAAGGTTAATTCAGTTACTCAATGTGTATTTGAATTATATTAGTCTAATTCTTGAATGTGAAATGCTCAAAACCAGAATATTTAAAATGAGATAGTAATGGAGGATGAACATGTTCATTAAGCATATTTTGCATTGCTATGTTCTGCGAACCATATGACCTGTAAATATGTTGTACATTTACCTTTATTTTATCAAAACAGTTTAGGAGTACTTGTTTGCTGTTGAAATTTTCGAGTCTTGGAAAAATCTGGTTTTGTGCTGTATTAGTGCTTGTTTTGTGATTTTGCACAACATTTAATAAATATCCTTTTTCTTTCACCTGGCCTGCAGAAATTTTTTCTTGATGCTGCTGATGATGGAGATGGAGATGCTGCAGAAGCCGATAAAGACCAGGATGCTGATGCCCCAACTGGTGAAAGGTAAAATTGACTATATTTTTTAACCGAACTTGACAATGTTAAGTGAATTAAGTCTATATTAATTATGAGTAATGCTGTGTACTGTTTTTGGCTTTAGCACATGATACTGTTATTGTCAAGGCTTTTGTGGTTAGTGCATGTCAATGATGATTGAAGTTTAGTGTAATACAGTTCAGTTTTTTCTCATATGTTATATATTCCGTGAAGTTAGTTTTTCAGATAAATTGGTGCTGCTGGGCTTTGTGTTATTCTTCTAGTGATATCATTAAAAAGCTAGCAGAGCATGGTGTTGTGTATCATTAAAAAGCTAGCAGAGCATGGCGTTGTATATCCATTTAGAGCACCTCCTCCCTAAATATAGAAGAATACACATTTGCATAGTGTGAATCGTAGCTCGCATTTTAGAACCCGATATGTTCGTTTGGAAGAAAGAAGCTCTCTTTTTTACCTTTCAATTTGAAAGTTTTAGTGTTGCTTTGCAAAATATTGTTGGAGCCACTGTCATTGCTAATTTATCTTTGCAGATGATAATATGTTTTATTGGTATGATCTATTTTTCAGGAAGTCCAAAACAAAAAGAGTTACAAGAGTAGAACAGAACAAAAGAGCTCGTCGTAAGGAGAGGTTGAGGACAGAAGCAGATGCAAAGAAATTGGAAGTTCTTTCGAAGCAAATAGACAGGTAGGTTTCACATTCTTATATCATCAAGCTCCCAAGAATGGTCCCGTCTGATTTCATTATTTGCTATTTTTGCAGCTTGCCAAATATAATAGCTGAGATAGCTAAAGAAGATGAGGAAAAGGAAAAATTACACACAAGGCGAACTGTGGCTAAGCAGGAAAGGCTAAAGTCAGGCCCACGCCGTCTGGGAAGACACAAGTATGTTCGTAACATGAATTTAGTTGGCTCATATACTTATTAGCAGTAATGTTCCCTCACAGTAGTGTATGGGGTCATATTCAAGTTAGTTGCCAGATGTTTCTAGAAGACCAGTAGTACATTTTTCCTTTCCGAAGGTGATGCTGTTGTCATTCAGTGAAGCTGTCTTTTAATAACTATTCTGTTACTTTGCATCTTACATTGCTTGCTTGCCTGGTGCCTTATGACATTAACTTTCAACAGCTGCAGATTTATCATAGCAAGTCTGGTCTGCATATCGTAGTGTTCCAGTTTTCACAAAACTTATCATCGGCAGGCAATCTATTTTAATTTAGTGGAGCTTTAAATATGAAATTAATCTGCTCATTGAGTTCTTTCATCAACTGCCCATTTTACGATCTACAAAATTTGAAGATGGCGTTATTACTTACTTTTTGGGGTATATATATTTCATGTACAAGCTTGTACATGGCAAGAAATTTTGCTTAATATTTGGCATACAACATTTGATTTTCTGATGCTACTTTCAAAATCTGGATCTAACAGATTTGAACCAGCTCCGGTCCAAGTTCTGTTGACAGAGGAGATTAGTGGTTCTCTTAGACAGCTGAAGGTAACATTTCTTGTTTAGTCTCTAGAATTCTTCAGGAGCTAAATGCTACATATTTATGCAGGGGTGCTGTAATCTAGCGAGGGATCGCTACAAGAGCATTGAAAAACGTGGTATACTCGCACCGAACAAGAAAATAAGGTTTGTCTCTTTCTTCTGTAATGCAAGTTGGTCAAAGTTACAGCGTATTGCGAATCAGAGCATACATTCAGAGAGCTTTTGCTGATTAAAAAGTTCTAATTGCCTAGCCTATTGTTAGCATAACTAGAGGCTCTGCTGGAGAAATATAAATGCTTTATGATACAACGATATAATGAACTACTTAATTTGCAAAAAGAGGCACCCGTCTTTACACGCATGTTTGTCCATGAGCAGCAAGCGTCGTCGTCGCTGAATGCGTGGTGGACGTTCAATATGGTGTGGAATGTGTGGCAAACCTGATTGGGCAGTCTTGAACAATTTTGCGGAAGGGGGTGTGTGCTGTAAGGCAAAGCAGCTATGTGTTAAGGCATTAAGGATCATCGCTGATAAACCTACCGAAAACAGAGTTCTTCAGACAGCTGACTAGCCTGGGCAATTTGCCATCACATTTGAATTTTGCTTGTTACTCGCCTACTCCCCCTCGTGTGTATCCTGAAAGGCCTGCTGCCCTTACAGGCAAGTTTTGAAGCATCAGACTATGTATCTTGTTATCCTTTGTAATAGATCACACTATGCTTCCAGAGCAAGTATAATAAATCTCCTCTATTAATTCGTGTTGCCTTGTTGGTAGGCTGTCTTAAGTCTTTGTTTCTACTATGAAGAAAGTTGGCATTTCAAATTGCTGTCTTTGATCATGGCAATCATATGGCACATATACGTATCATGACAAAATTACAGATTTATTTTAAGTTCGTGTTGTTACAATGCACTCACTATCATACATTATTGACTTGTCACTGGCACCGCCTGATCAACTGCACACAATTTTAACAATGTTTCCATACCTATATTCTACAAGTGACAATTGCCTGACATGAACGCTTGTACCACAAACCCGGTACGAGGTTCGTCCCATTGTTTGGGCGCCTTGGCTCTGCAGACCATGCTAGGTCCTCAGCAACTCCACTACAAATTAAAGGACAGCCCATATGTCTCGTGGTAAGGGCTAGTCCTCTGCTCGTCGCCTGTGAGCAGCGAGGGATCCTCCTTGTCACCCGACGCCTCCCAACGGGCCAGGTAGCCATCCCAGGAAGAGCTGACGAGCGTCGGGCGGTAAGGATGCCAGGTGCAGTCTCTGATGATTGATCCGTGCCACGAAAGCTTCTTCACAGTCTCCCCCGTTACCTGCAAGAGCAGCAGTGTGTAACAGACAACACAGATCTACAACCACTGAAGTACACATGCTATACTTTGGAAAATGTTAGAAGATTGGCTGTACATACCACATCATAGATATACACGCTCTCGTCGCTTGATCCAGTGTATATGTACCTCTGACCCGTGCTGCAACAGAAAACGCAACAAATAATTCATGATACTTTAGACACATTGTGGCAAATGAAGTGGGATCAGGCTATCAACTAAATGTAATCCCATCCGGAGGTAAATCTAGCAATCCAGATTGAGGTGTTTATGACCTTCCAGTAATAACAAAACTTTGCTAAATTAGTTGCAAAGGAAATCCCAACTTGAAGTTGACAAAACATAATCATAATTCAATTCTATCCTAACCTGTGCATCGGGGAGAAGTAGCAGCGTATAAGTGTCCGCAGAACTGAATGACCCCTGTATGTTGCCAAAGACTGATCATTTGGATGCTTATAATATTTAGCGTTTGATGGGAAGGACATCCATCTGTAGTCCCAGTCATATAATCTTGGTCGTCTGTGAGAAAAGGTAGTAAACTGAGAAATAGACAAAACTGAGACAACATTGTCAACGATATGTATGGCTGTAAAACAAAAGCGTTACCCTTTTACGGTGGCGGACATTTTCCTGACATCCCAAAGTTTGATAGTCTGATCCTTGCAGTTAGAGATAAAATAACGCCCATCGCCACGGCTATCAATACATGTAATGCCGTCTAAGTGACCTGACAAAACGCCTGCTGGTTTTTCTCTTACAAGGCAACGCCTATCCCACACCTAAGGGTTATGGAGTATTGTCAGGCTAAAGCGAGATTGGATGAATGGATGATGCATATATAAAGGGTTCTCTAACAGGCCTATCATTTGTTTACTTTTGTAGCAGAATCTAAACAATAAGCATACCATCCTTGAGGGCAGCGAAATGGCACCCAAGTACACCTAGTCATGTTATCTGTGCCGTTTATCATTTGGTTGGGATCCATGCCTGTTGTTTTTGGGGTTACATATGGTGCAGTGACAGAAGTAGTATGCAGTCGCATCATATCCAACAGACTGCGCCTTACGTTTGGTGCTCCGTCCATTTTTAAAGCCATTGAAGCAAAAAGCTTATCTTTAACTATTAACTGTTCCAGTCCAGCTAGTTAATTATGTCTATTATACACAAAGTCTATGTTACTTCTGTTCTTTATTAGATACTCTCTCCGTCCCTAAATAAGTGTACTTCTATGTTTGTCCTAAGTTTAAAGTTTTGACCAACTTTATACAAAAACATAGCAATATTTACAACACCAAATTAATATCAATAGATGCATCTTAGAATGTAGTTTCACAATATACTAATTTAATGTCATAAATATTGCTAGAGTTTTTTATAAAGTTGGTCAAACTTGAAAAGGTATGACTTTCCAAAAAACTAGAAGTACACTTATTTAGGGACGGAGGGAGTAAGATAGAACATAGTAACTAGATGGCCGTACTGAAGCAAGATAAAAAAAGGACAGAAATAAACAGCAATCTAGAGAAATTAAGAATACTGACCTTACAGAGATTATCATCACTTCCAGAGTACAACACATTACCACTTTCATCAGCGAAGGTGACCGAGTTGACATCAGCCTTGCAGAACCAACGGACAAGAAAATGAGATTATAAAAAACAAAGTATTACTCCAAGGCATCTAATGATTATATTGATCTAATACTGCTCAACACGAGGATGGTTCTAGCTTTTACACCATCAGGTACATCATTCACATCCATGTGAATTTCATTTTAAATAAGTCTTCTTATGGAAAATGTAATGAAGTATGATTCTAATGCAATGAACTGATGATCCAGTGTACTCCCATAAACCAGGACTACCTCAAACCCGGAATATATTACCCATCATGTTGAATCGTTGATATGTTTGACATTATCTGATGGAAGAACGAAACTCGATTCCAAAAGGTGTTATTTCACTTTCGTTCTTACTTCTTATGCTACCTCCAATGCATTTCAACAGGCTTCAAGAGGACAGATTCAGATTCTATGAAATAAAGCGACTACTTCCAACTTCCTAAAAGAGCATACAGAAAATCTCAAGGTATTACACGTTTATGATGCAAGGGACTGAGATACAGCCGTTCTGTTTAGGAATTTTAATTGATGGTGATCCTGATTTGAGGGAATGAGTTGTCCTCCTGTGGACAACAAGCATGTTTTTATGGATGAGAGCTGAGACAACATGGACTAGAACAGAATAAAGAATAACACAGTCATATAAATGATTAAACCAAAACGCTTATGGCTAATCGAGTTATTTCATACCGAATGAGCACGGATACGGACTGATACTTTATTAGCTCCAAGATCATAGACATATATTGAGCTATCATTGTTCCCAACAACAACTTCTCGACCATCTTTGGAAAATTTCACAGAGAATATCCCAAAGGAGTATTCGTCATCATCACAGAATTCCAAACCCTCGTGAATTTCCTGCAGACAAGGAAGAATTTTGAAACATGGACTATGAGCACATCACAATATTAATACTGACTCGAGCATGCAGTCATGATTTCAAATTATAGAACATACAGTAACATTAGCGTCCGAGTCCCTTCCAGCATTCTGCACATTCACAATGTGAACAATAGGCGACAAACTGGAATAGGCCTGTGAAGGATTGAACGGGCATGAGTAAAAATGAATATATAAATAGGCATGAAATAACCAGAATATAACTTGACTGAAGTCAGCAATCAGTAACGCAAAACCAATTACTTAGAAATTACACCCCAAGGAATCGATTTCGAGAAAACAAGTGACTCTTGCTTCTAAATTTGAACTAAAAATGGTAAAGCAAAATAAAATGACTGCTTGAGTAAATGCTATTAACAGAACAATGGAAGCAACTGGCCTCGTTTGGCATTGTGGTGGCTTCCCAAAAGACCTTTTCTAGTCAATTCTTTTATGATTTTGGACATAGCACGTACTTCAAAGCATTATTTTGAAGTCATAACAACAAAATAATTCCTTGTGAAGACTCCAGTGACTAACTAAATACCACAGTACAAGAAATCAATGTAGATGTCAGCCCTTACTCACTCTGTTGTCACATCCCTTATGTATATAATTAAAGGTGTAGTAACTTCTATGAAGTAAACAGAAGATAACCTAGCCTAAGGATACATAACTGTCGATAGTGCTGAATTGACAGTAAGAAAGGCTGCAGATCATTCTGAAAACTACTCATCATGTAACACATTCTGAAGCTCTAGGTCTGATGTTAGATTGATGTTGCAGAATAACTAGTAGAGAAATTCCCCTCAAGATAAGAAAAGGTTTGAGGAAACAAATTCCTAACAAATTCTTAGTACATCTAAAATTACTGGATGTTGAACTGTTGCATATACACTAAATGTAAAGAGCTGTAGTCTTGCCTGGGTGTTGGATGTAGTGGCCTTGTCTTAGGCTTGCAAATATGACTCTTTCTATCAGTTCATAGAAACACAAGCTTTACATTTTCTTGGGAAAAACAGTGGATAAATGCCACGATATATCGATCGGTTTCCATCCACAAGTAAAGCAATCAGTGCATCAATCTTTAGTTACTTATCTTATATAGGTTAATTCCACACCTATGAAGTAAAGTAATCTTACAGTACATCAAATCCAAGAGATAATACGGATGGAACAAAAGACTTACAAGGTACCGCTGATCAGGGGAGAGAGCGATATCTGAGACCGTCCACCGCATGCTCCTGCAGCTTATGTTCTTATGAACCTTCCACCCTTTATCGACATCGTAAACCTTGATGCGGCTTCCCTTATCACCAAATTCACGCCACAGAGAAACATTAGCCACCAGCTTTCCTATCGGCAAGTTTCACCAGAGAAGAAGAAGAAATCATGAAACACGTACCCGAAACCCGGCGACGAGCAGCGAGCCGTCACTGGAGAACTGCGAGACATAGGCCTCGCTGTCCATGTCCTCCACGCACCACGGCCCCTCCGCCGGGAGGTGCTTCCCGGCGGCGTAGGCACGGTCGGCCGAGGAGAACCCGCCGCCGCCGGCCCCCGAGCGGCCGGACTCACGCGACGAGAGCATCTCGAAGGCGGAGACGTTGCCGCCCCTCTTCCGCCCACGAGCGTACGGCTCCGACCGCATCCGCGTGAGGTGGGAGACCTCGTCCTCGATGGTGAACGGGTCGAGCTCGCGCTCCAGCTCCGCCTGCCTGGCTCCCCGCCGCCGCCCCAGCAGCCTCGCCATTTCTAGTGCGTGCCTAGCCGGCGTCAGAACCTGTCAGAGGAGCGCAAGAACTGCTTTTTAGAGCCTGGTTGGCAGACTCGGGGCTGCATCAAAGATTCAAGGGACGGATCAATTCGGGTGGAATCAACACGGAGTTACGAAGCAGACAGGGGTTATGTTCTTCTATACTGAACCTTCTCCGCCGGCGCAGAAAATCGTTCAAAAAACTAAGAAATCCAGGGGATCTGCAGCGGCTACTGCTCGTTGTATTGCACTGGTGGAGCGGTAAATCGACGGGGAAAAGAATCGCGGGAAGGGTACCTGGATAACTGGATTGGATTCAGCGGAGAAGGAAGGGAAAGAGGGGAGGAGACTAGAGACTGTGCGAGCGTGAGGCGTGGTGAATTGGGTGGGCTCGGGTTTTGAGTTACGGAGAAAATGGAGGGCGTTTCTGCAAAGTACGATAGTTCGCCTCAGTGTCTCTCTCACTGACGTGTGGGCCACGAAGGGCAGTATCCGCGGGACGAGCCAAGGATGAGGGATGGACGCGTGGCTAGTGACGTGGCGTGACGCTATGGGTGGTTGCCGGTCGACCGGAGATGGGCTGGATAAAATACGAGGCCCATCTACTTAACAAAAGGCCACTGTGCATACGTATTGCTGACTTTAAAGGCGTAGATCAAGAATACGCGTTTACTGCTTTTGTGGTTTGTGTTGTTAAATGCAATGCAAAAATATCACTTAAACTTATTTTATAAAGGTGCATGTAAATATACATTTAAGATGTAAAAAAACAGATGTAAATAAATATAAATGTTTGATATAAATGGTTATATAGTTCATACTAAATTTTCCAGACTTGGTCCACACCATGTTATGATGTACACACGAACTTATATAGAAATTCTAGTGTAGCTATGAGTTTCACTCCACTTGATTTCATGTGCGACACAAAAATTCAAACAACCCATAAAAGTTAAGTTACATTTATTTGGATAACATCATGATATGTTTTGTACCTATTATTGCCAGGTAACTGTATTATTCAAATGTATTCTTTCACAAATGGATCAAAGATAATCTTGTCGTAGCTAGACATATCTTGGCATGTCTACCTCAAAGGTTTCAGAAGACTGTTGATTCCATGGACAAAGAGAAAACTCAATTACCACATGCTAGAAGTTTCAAGTTCTGGGAGCATTATGAACAAATGCTTTTATGTAGATGGTGATCTGAAGATCGTGTGCAAATAATATGGAGTGCAACTTCAAACAAATTAAATTGGGGACTAGCAATTTGATATTGCACATTGCAGAGTCTTGCCGATCAATTGATGATGCCTGCTGGGTAGAGGTTTGTGTCGACCATGAAGAAACAATAGTCAAAGTGCTTGTTTGTGTTTGACCCAAAAGTTTGTCATGAACATATGATCAACTTTTTTACATCAATACTGAGATTCCATTTTTAAAGTTTGAAGATCCCTACTGTCATCCATGGATAGACTCGACGCAACCAAAGTTTCAAATCAAGTGGCATCACACTGTTCGTGATGATGCAGTCAAGATGTATCCGTGAATGAATAAATATCTGGAAGATGAACTACACAATTTGGATTCTAGCATATGTTAGCGCCTGACATGTGGCTTCATCACTGAGCTTGGGTTATATGTCCATCACTTCCCATACAATAATGCATGGTTCAACTAGAAGAACGAAATCGTTAGTTTCAACGAAGTGAAGCATGCTCACCACGGGCTATGTGATAGAATAAGCAATTGCAGGTTTCCTAACAGAATGGTGCATGAGGTGTAGATTGTTTACTTTAACATTACATAATGCCAACAATAATACTTCAACATTTGCATGCAAAGTCTTGTGCACACATTCTTAATATCTTGGTGTAGGATGGAATGAAAGCAGTTCAAGGAGCTATTGACAAGATATCTGAGCTGACTAGGTGTTTCTCAGATCCAACGAAAGAACTCTTGAAGCACCACTGAATATTTGGATTCTAGAGGGTAGAGAAGGTACAAAAGGGGCATGGACGACGAGACCTGACGTGGGAGGACATGGAAAAAAGAATTGGAGAACTGGAATTTACCTATCGATTAGGAGCTTGATAGTACCACATGGAGATGAACAATCAATGTCGCTGATCCTTGATTTACTTTTCTTGTAATATTTTTCTATTCACATTTTTTGTTGCTACCTATTTGGCCCAACTAGCTAAGGGTAAAAGGTTTTGTTGTTATTACTGTCGGTTGTTACTTTCATATCTATTCGTCAACCAAGGGAATATACACAGCTTGATAAGACGAAGTTTTCTTATTTACTTCACCTCAGATGGAGAAGACAAATATATTATACAAACAGATCATACCTTATGTCATCTCTGGAAATTATTGTTTGCATGGTCCCAAAATTATGGGTTGTTAAAAGTAAACAATAAAACATGTAAATAAAAGAAGACGTCTCGTACAATGGTAATAATGTGTTACCTTATCTTACTAAGAGGCAATCTCTTAGTTAAGAGAAGGCAAACATTTTTTTCTATTTCTCTTTTTTCCAACTCAGTAGGCGCTTACGCGGATGTCGGCGTCGTGGGCCGCCTGGCACGTGCCAGCGGTCGTCGCCGCCTCGCCGGTGGCGTCGTCTGGGCCAAGGCTTACGAGGGGCGGCACATGTTGGCAAAAGCCGCGGCGGCGGCGTCAAGGAGAACGCAGGTTTTCATTGTTCTTCTTGGGGAAGGTCTGTTGACTGATGGATCGAAAGTTGCAGGTGTATTTTGCTGAAGGGGGCAGATTTATACTCGGCTTACAATACATAGAGCTGTGGAAACGCGTGCAGGCGGTCATTATAAGATACAACTATGAAATAATTTGGCACCCGAGTAATGCAAATATATTGACTGTACTTGTCAGAAACCGGTACAGGTACGTACTACTAGACTGCAATGCCCCGTATGGCAAGGTCAAATCATGCCCCGCCGTCATTCAAAATCGAGCCATGTCATCACGCTTAGAGTGAGCTGATATGAATGAATCATGTCGAGCATCATGATCGTTCCGAGCGCTATGATACATTCTAGACCAAAGTTGCAGGACGCTCACAAATTACTCAGGTGGTTATTAATTTCATCGTCTGGGGTAGTGCCTTAGTGGAAGCAACAAATACAAATATGAAAGTAAAGATCAAACAGATAATAATATATAATAATTCAAAAAATACATGTATACATATTGGAGCAGGAAACTTAGTTTGACAAGAACCAACTCCGATCGAACTGAAGGAAAGCACACACAATGTACGCCCTGTTAGGGAAAATAGACTGATTGTATTCCCTGAGTGCCAAAAGGCCACAATATGTAGTACATACAGGTGCAATATGCAGGAAACCCCCTAACAGGTGGGGAAAATACAAATATACAATATATACTCTAACACCCCCCCTCAAACTCATGGTGAATCCACAACACTGAGTTTGGAGAGCAAAAAATCATGCTGCGCTCGGGTTTGTGCCTTTGTAAAGAAATCCGCCAACTGTAAATCTGAAGGCACATAATGAAGCGCAACAACCTGATCCTGCACCTGAGCACGTGTATAAAAAGCATCAACACCAATATGCTTGGTCAGCTCATGCTTGACCGGATCACGTGCAATACTGATAGCACCTGTACTGTCACACAAAAGTGGAGTGGGTGTCGTAACAGAGACCCCAAAATCGGCAAGCAACCACCGTAACCAAGTCACCTCAGCAATCAACGAAGCCATAGCCCGCAACTCAGCCTCAGTACTCGAACGAGAAACCGCTACCTGTTTCTTCGTCTTCCAAGCAACAAGCGAACCACCAAGAAACACACAGTAAGCAGAAAGTGAACGACGATCCGAAGGATCACTCGCCCACGTAGCATCCGAGTAGCACTGGAGCTGGAGAGAGCTGGAGCGAGGGAAGAAAAGGCGACGAGTAATCGTGCCACGAAGATAACGAAGGACACGGAGAAGATGACTGTAGTGAACAGTGGTAGGAGCTGAGACAAACTGACTCAGAATATGAACAGGATAAGAGATATCAGGACGAGTGACGGCAAGATAAACAAGACTCCCAACAAGATGGCGATAACGTGTGGGATCAGAAAGAGGATCACCATCAGTAGGACGAAGCTTAACATTAAGCTCCATAGGAGTGTCGACGGTGCGCTCATCCATAAGAGCAGCACGAGTAAGGAGATCCTGAATATACTTCTCCTGAGAGATGTAAAAGCCATCAGAAGTAGAAGAAACCTCAATGCCAAGAAAATAGCGAAGAGGACCAAGATCAGTCATAAGAAACTGATCACGAAGACGAGCCTTGACAAAGGCAATATACTCAGGATCATCACCAGTAATGATCATGTCATCAACATAGAGAAGGAGAAGAGTGCGTCCACGAGGAGAAGTGTGAACAAATAGCGCTGGATCATGAAAACTAGGAGAGAAACCAGCAGCAGTCACCACAGAGGCAAAACGCTCAAACCAGGCACGAGGTGCCTGTTTTAGGCCATAGAGAGAACGTCGAAGACGACAAACCATCCCATCGGGAACAGAGTACCCAGGAGGAGGCTGCATGTAAACCTCCTCACTCAGCTCGCCATTAAGAAAAGCGTTCTGAACATCAAGCTGGGACACGGACCAGCGTCGAACAGAAGCAACAGCAAGAAGAGTACGCACAGTGGTCATATGAGCCACAGGAGCAAAAGTCTCATCATAGTCACGGCCGTGCTCCTGCTGAAAGCCACGAGCCACAAGACGCGCTTTATAGCGTTCAAGAGATCCATCAGAGCGAGTCTTAATTTTATAGACCCACTTACACGTGATAGGACGAACACCAGAAGGGGGAGAAACAAGATCCCAGGTGCCAGTGCGCTCAAGCGCAGCGATCTCCTCAGCCATGGCAAGCTGCCATTCAGGATGACGCTCAGCATCCCGATAAGAAGTCGGCTCGGAGACAACAGAGAGACCATACTGACTAGGAGAGTAACGGTCTGGAGCACGACGCTGACGAACAGGCCGTGAAGAAGAAAGCTCGTCGGTGGAAGCCGACTCATCAGAAGAAGAGGAAGAAGGAACAACAGAGGACGGATCCGAAGCCGGAGAACGAGGAGAGCTAGGAGAACTAGACGAAGGAGAGGATGGCGCCGAAATCGAAGGAGGTGCAACAGAACTAAGAGGTGGAGGGAAGGTACAGCGGGAGGTGTATCTGGAAAAAGAAGAAAAGAGAGATCATCCACCGGGTAAGTACCAGAGGTGGGGCGGGGATAGAAGGGACGCGTCTCTTCAAACGTGACATCACGAGAGATGCGCATTCGACGACCAACAGGATCCCAACAGCGATAGCCCTTATGCTCATCACTGTATCCGAGAAAAACACACTCAACAGATTGAGCGGTCAGTTTGGTGCGTTCGCGAGGAGGTAGAAGAACATAGCAAACACAACCAAATAAACGAAGAGTCGAGTAGTCTGGAGAGCTACCAGAGAGGCGCTCGAGAGGAATGCCACCTTGAAGAGCAGCAGAAGGCTGAATGTTAATGAGATAAGTCGACGTAGCAACAGCCTCAGCCCAGAAATGCGGCGGAAGAGAGGAAGCAATCATCATAGCACGGGTAGTCTCAAGAATATGACGATGCTTACGCTCGGCAACACCATTTTGAGCATGGGCGCCGGGACAGGAGAACTGCGCAAGGGTGCCCTGCTCAGCAAGGACACCACGCAGATGCTGGGAGATAAACTCTCCAGCAGAATCAGCACGAAACACACGAATAGGCGTGGAAAACTGAGTACGAACCATGGCCGCAAAACGCTGATAAATAGCAAGCACCTCACCGCGAGAGCGCATAAAAAACAACCAGGTGTACCGTGAAAAATCATCAATGAACAAAATATAGTATCTATGGCCCCCTTTGGAAGCAAAAGGAGCCGGACCCCAAACATCTGAATGAACTAAATCAAAAGGTCGCTGAGATACAGACACACTAGTAGGATAGGGAAGCTGAATCTGTTTGCCTAACCGACAACCCTGACACGAATGTAAAGACACATCTCCTGAGACAGACCCCAGAAGACCACGACGAACTAATGACGATAAACGGGAGCCACAAAGGTGACCCAGACGATGATGCCACTGCTGAAAAGAGCCAGTGACAGAAGCAGCAACCGCAGGGGAACTGGCAGATGAAGTGTCAGCGGAAGGAACGCGAAGCCAGTCTAACTCCCATAGCCCCGGGGACTCAAGGCTGCGAGGGCCAGCTCCAACCAGGGCCTGTGTACGGCGGTCCTGAACAGCACAAGAATCAGCGTCAAGAATGACGCGACAACCAGAATCAGTAAGCTGACTAGCAGAAAAGAGGTTCATCTTAAGACTAGGAACATGAGAAACTTCAGGAACAGAAAAAGAGGAAGTGGAAAGAGTGCCGCGACTGGAAACAGGAAGAGAGGAACCATCAGCCGTGATAACACGGACAGGAGAAATAAGAGAGCGAAGAGCAGAAAGAATAGAAGACGCAGAAGTCATATGAAAAGAAGCTCCAGAATCCAGATACCACGGGGATGACATACCTGACTGTGTGGAAGATGGTGGTCGCGCGGTGCCAGAAGAGGTAGGCACAGAACCAGCAGTACCCGTCGAGGAAGAGCCTGTAGCAGCGAGCAGACCACGAAGACCACGGATAATGTCCTGATCCGACAGTGCAGCAGCAGAAGAGCCTGAAGAACCAGCCTGGGCAACAGCAGAAGATCCTGAAGAACCAGACTGCCTACGAGAATGGTACTGCTGACGTAGGCTGGGATCCCTCTTCCAGCAGCTAGAGGCATCATGGCCAGACTTGCCACAGTAGGTGCAGGGAGGACGTGGAGGTGCACGATGCTGCTGAGGCTGACTCTGGCCCTGGACCGGAGGAGTAGAGAGTATCGGCGGTCGTGGAGACCACAACGAAGCTGGCGGCACAGGAGGACCACGAGCAGCAAGTACAGAGGGAACCGCAAGAAGACCAGCACCACGAAGACGTGTCTCCTCAGCACGAAGCTCAGCTAGTACCTCAGAGAGCGGAACACGACCACGGGCAAGCAGCTGTGCACGACGCGGCTCGAACTCCTTACGGAGCCGCGACAAGAACTCAAAGACGCGCTGAAACTCCAGATCCGCGCGCACAGTCAGACAGCAGGGACAGGTGCCACACACAGCTGTACGAAGAGAATCAAGCTGACGCCAAATAGCAGCACTCTGAGTATAGAACTCATCAACAGTGGAATCACCCTGCTGAAGATCATGCTCCTGACGAACCACAGACAGATAAAGAGCATCACCAGACGGCTGATAGCGCTGACGAAGAAAAGTCCACTGAGCAGCAGCAGTGGGAAGACCCATGAACTCAGCAGCATACTGAGGCAGAACACTGGAAGTGAGGACAGCAGCAGCACGAGCATCCTCATCAATCCACTGAGTGTAGTCAGTCAGATCCAGCCGGTATGTCGCAACAGCAGTAGAATGCTCCTGGACCTCCCGGTCATAAGCAGCCATAGCAGTCTCATAAGCACGCTGAGCTGTATCCTTGACCTCCTGAGTAGCATCGGGGGCAAGAGCAACAGACTGCGGCGCAATGGGCGCCAGAGGAGCAACGGGGCGCGGCGGACAGGAGACCTCGCCAGAAAGCACACCCCAAAGACGAAGACCGCGCATGTGGACGCGCATGAAGGCAGCGAAATCAGGATAATTCGCGCCATCAAAAGTCACCGGGCAGCGAGGAATCGCAACATAGCCCGACGAGGAAGACATTTTTTTTTTTTGAAACGGATCGGGATCGGGATTGAACTCGAGGTCAACCGCAGCAGAGGACGCTCGCGACGGAGACGGTGGCGGGCCGACGGCGGTAGGGCGGCCGGGGACGGGCGACCAAGGGCGGCCGGCGGCGGAGGACGGCCGGGGAAGGGCGACCGGGGACGGAGAGGCGGCGGCAGCGGCCGGACGCGGCGGCGGAGGGCCGGGGCGGACGGCGGCGACGGCAGCCGGGAAAGAACGGCGGCGACGGCAGCCGGGGAAGGGCGGCGGCCGGCGGACGGAGAGGCAGCGGCGGCGGCCGGACACGGCGGCAGAAAACCGGGGCGTGCGGCGGCGACGGCTACAAAACCTAATGCTCTGATACCATGTTAGGGAAAATAGACTGATTGTATTCCCTGAGGGCCAAAAGGCCACAATATGTAGTACATACAGGTGCAATATGCAGGAAACCCCCTAACAGGTGGGGAAAATACAAATATACAATATATACTCTAACACGCCCAACCGTCGAGATATATTTTTAGAAAAAAAGCATAAATGCCCAACTTTGAATTAACAAAGCAGAGAGTTCAACGACAATTACAACATGCTGATACACAGCTTACAAGCAACAGGCACCACGAGCAAACAAAAGATAAAACAACAAAGAACAGCTCGAGGTGCCAATGCTAAAGCCCGACTACGCTAACAAGCACACAAGGGTAACTTGGCAGCAACACCGAACCCAAGCTGTCGGACGGAGCCGCCATGAAGAAGAAACGGCGAAACAAGGCATCCACATCACCGCGGCTGGTCAGGACCTCCAAAGCTCGAACGCTCACCAGACAAATGTGCCGTTGTTGCCGTAGAGGGGAACCCATTCCCCTCTCGCCCAGGCTCGAGGGCGCCGACCCAAGGCGAACAAGGGAACATTGCTGGGAGGAAGAAACCCGGCACCCTCCAATCAACACGATAGGATGTCGAAGCCGACCAACACAAGCCGCCACGGCCACCACCATTTCAGCAAAGCGCGACCACCACCCCTGCAGTTCCCCAGGCGACGCCTCCAGGAAGGAAAACGACGATTGCAGCGCCGCCGCCGCCCGAAGGGGAACTCGGCTTTCGCCCAAACAAGGGGGAGGGTTGAGAGGAGCGGATACCTCGACGCACGCCTTCGAGAAGGAGCACGACGCCCAGGAGCGTCGTCGTCGTCGTGGCCCTCACGCGGCCAAGGGGTTTCCCCCGGTATCACAAATCGCCTCCAACCACCCAGAACAACTCAAAAACCGCCGAGACCACCGGACTCGAGCTGACAGGGAGACGGACAAGGCCGAAAAAGGGGAAGCTTCTTCCACAAACTGGAGCCAAGCCGGCGGAGCAACCCGCACCGCGACCTCCATCCGCCAAACCCCTCGCCGCCCACGCAGCCAAAAGGAGAGGACAGCCACCACCACGGACGCCACTCGCCGCGAAGTTGACGCCGCCCACCAAGCCCGAGGCCGCCGCCCCGGCTTCCAAGACTCCCCCGCCCCAGCAGATCAAGCAGCGGGCAAAACAGCAGCCAAACGCCCCGACGCCGGCTGCCCTCGACACCACACAAAGGCACGCAAGAACGGCAAGATCCCCTGATCCGGCCGCCCGAGACGTGAGAGACAGATCCTGACCAAAGGAGACCAACAGTGGATGAGCGGGGCGAGGACCAGCACTCCAGAGCACCCAGCCCCGGTGGCGAGCCTCCCCAGCTCCGGCCTCGGTAGGAACCTGGTCACCTTGACCAGATCCACCATGCCAAAAGCCCTCACTTGCTGGATCCACGCGAAGAAGCACCAGGTGTCGCCTCCACCGGCCGGCGGCCGACGGAGGACGGCGGAGGCGCGTCACCAGCGCCATGGCCAAGCCCTCCCGCCATGCTCGCTTGAGAGAGGGAAACGGGCGCGCTCTCCACGAATCCGCGGACACCACTTGGAGAGCACCTCGCCGCCGCCGTCCTCGAAGGAGACGCGGGCTTGCCCGCCGGCCAACTCTGGCGGCGGCGAGGGGGACGGAGGAGGGGAAGAGGGCTGTGGCGGCTAGGGTTTGTGTCGCCCCGGTGTCGCCCCAGAGGAGCGAGGAGGCCGGTTTCGTTTGGGGTAGCCTCCGTCGAGATATATCAGGGGCTCGGGACGGTCTGGCAGGCGGCCGTGCAGATGTCCATGCAGAAGGTGAGGAAGGTGTCGACGCAGGGCTTTCCCAACGGCGGCGTCCAGGCGCAGATGGTCTGGCACATGGCCGCCGACAGCGGGTTGCAGGCCTCTACGCATTTCAGTCGGCAGTCCGTCCGGTGCCAAGGGCCGGAGACGCCGACTGCACCAGCAGCAGCATGGCGACGCACACGACGGAGGCGGCCATCTTTAGCGCGGAGGCGGCAGCCATCGGACCGGTCTTAGTTAGAACTGTAAAGGAAGGAAGAAGATAGGTGTATATACTGCCAGGGAAGGTTGAGTCTGAGATGACTAGTGTGGTTCCTGTACCAAGGAGCTGGCGATCGATGGTGCTCGTTTTGTAGGCAGCAAAACGAAGGAATGATAGCACCGGAAACCCCCTAGCTTGCCTGGTTAGTAATGGCTGTCACAAAATAACTAAATTCCTATAACTATATATCCATTGACTCCGAAGGAATTATACAGCTAACTACTAGATTATTATAATAGTACTAAAATAATACTGGGTGCAAGTTTCTCAAAACCTCTCCAACTAGCTTTCTTAGCTGGTGCTGGCTGTCACAAATCACTTTAATTAACTCTTTTGGAACGCATCTACACCCTGTTATCCATTGACTCTGAAGGAATTTTGCAGCTAACCCGTGAACCGCTAGGAGATTAGGAGAATTATATTACAACTTATTGGTGATCCTTAGACTAGATTATTACTGGCATCTCCACCCTGTTATCCATTGACTCCAGAGGATTATATAGCTAACCCGTGAACCGCTAGGAGAATTATACTACAACTTACTCATCATTCTCATACTAGATTATTTACTACAATAATAATGGGTGCAAAGCTTGTGGAGAACCTCTCCAACTAACTTTTTTGGCTAGTACTGATTGAGTATTGACACAAATCACTTAATTCATATAGAGCTAATCTCCTCCATGTTATACATTGACTTCGAAAGGATTATACACCTAACTCAACTTACTCCTGATTTTCGTATTAAGTTATTATAATAGTACGACAACACCAGGTGTGCGCTTTCAACGTGGCAACGACAAATTGTACATAGCATCTACCAGGTCAATCCACATTGGCTAGCTACCTTGGTTAGTAATGGCTGTCACAAAATAACTTAATCCTATCTCTTATCCATTGACTATGAAGGAATCATACAGCTAACTACTAGATTATTATAACAATACTACCCCCTCCGTTCGGAAAAGGATGTCTTGGATATATCTAGATTTGGATGTATGTGTACACTAAAACATGTCCACATACATCCAAATTTTGATATATCTAAGACATCATTTTCCGAACGGAGGGAATACAATAATACTGGGTGCAAGTTTCTGAAAAACCTCTCCAAACTAACTTTCTTGACTCGTACTGGTTGTCACAAAGTCACTTAATTAATTCATATGGAGCGCATCTCCACTCTGTTATCCATTGACTCTAAAATGATTATACAGCTAACCCGTGAGCAGCTAGGTGAATTATACTACTCCCTGCGATAAAAAATGGTTGGCACATATTTGTCAAAATAAGGGTGTAACTACACACTAAGATACATAGCGCTACATCTGTATTTAGACAAATATATGTCAATCATTTTTTATCGAAGGGAGTACAACTTACTCGTGATTCCAAATCTTGTACTCATCGGTGAAGTTGAAACCTCCGTGTCCGGCAAGGTCTTTCCGCTACAGGCAACCTTCCCTATATCGGTGACATGTGTCCGACAATCCATATGGCGGAAATATAAATATTTTCGCTCGTGTCAAACAAATTTTGGAGCGACCCCATGGAGATGCTTTTAGAACACATATATTTGGACTTAGCTTGGAAAACTAGAAAAGTATGTGGTTTTAGACTACATGTACCCACACTTGCAAACGAGGACGAGCTAGTTTGGCAACACTACTGGAAAATTAATCTTCGCCGGGTGGTCAAAACACACGGCGAAGGGCTAAATCCATCTCGGTGAAGGCTTCGCCGAGTGGGGCACTCGGCGACACGCACTCGGCGACATTCGTCTCGGCGAAGAAGCTTCGCCGAGTGCTTTTTCGCAGGATACTCGGCGAAACCTTCGCCGAGTGTTGTTTAGGTATACCCGGCGAAGAAAAGCAGATGACGCCGTCCCAGTACAAACGGAGGTCATATCTTCGCCGAATGCCGTATCGTGGACTCGGCAAACCGGTTAAATAGAATTAAAGAAAAAAAACCAGCCGCCGGCGAGCTCTCAACGTTGACGGAGGCGAGCCGCCGGAGCTCCTGCGAGACCCCTGCTTGATTCGCGTGGAGGCGTTCCGGAGCACGTCGTGGTCGTAGGAGGAGGAGCGCTTCGTGCGGCGTGGTGAGTGGCGCGGCAGAGGACGTCGGCCGCGTCGGCCCCGACAGGGTGCGCGGTGCGCCGCCGCCTTTCCGTCGCTCGTAGCCTCGCAGCCCGGCGGGTCGTCTCCGTCGTAGCGGCCACGGCCGGCTCAACCGCGGGGCTGCGCGGTGGCCGGAGTGGGGTCACTGTTCACCCGGCCGTCGGCGGCTTCCCGCCATCCCCGTTCGGACTAGCGCGGAACGGGCGCGGGTACGCGACGTCGCGCTGCCGCGCTGCGCCGGGTGCGCTAGGGCCTGGTGCTCGTCGCGTGAGGAGGCTGGTGCAGCGGCCGTTGCACGACGCCTGGTGCTCGTCGCGCGTCGCCGGAGGGCGGTGCTCTTGCCAAGGAACGGCCGCTCCCTCCCGTCAACCGCTCCCGAGCCAGCCAAGTAGCCAACGCCAGTGCCTAAGTCGCCACCGCCTGGGAGCAATTGATGGAAGAAAGAGAGGAATAGGATGCGTGGGCTGGGGTAGGAAAGAATTGATGCGTGCCCACGTGGGTGGGGTAGGAAAGAAATGAAAGAAAAAAGAAACTGATAAAGACAAGGAATGGTAAGCCATGTCATCTATCCATGGCACGGGCCGATTTGAGCCGTTGGATCCTCCTGGATCCAACGGCACAGAGACGTTATCCGCGTGACACTCCACCTGACCAATCAGCACGCATAGTTTATCAAAAAATCAGCATAAATTCATTTAAAAATGGAAAATGATATTTCTAAAACATAATTTGAAAATCCAGTTTGGCAACATTGTTTATCATACCAAGATACACCTATGTGTTGAATATGGGCACATTTTCACAAACTATATCACCGAAATGACGTTAACTTGATCATTTGACATGAAACCTATACATGTTTATTGATGATAAACCTTTTTGTGAAGATTTTTTTCAAAACTTTTGTCCAAACTCTAGTTTATTATTTTTTGCTACCAACTAGTACACATAAAAGGACTCCACGTCAAATGATTTCGTTTTTTGAGTAATTTTGTATTTTCTTTTATTTCATTGAAAAAAGGTCAAAATGCCCACCATGTCTATTCATCGAAACGAGTCGAATTTTTCAAAACTATTGACGGTTCTGTGAAATAAACACTACTTATGTATCTTAAAATGATTTTTTTGAAAAACTTCAGACCAAACTATCACATAGTTGTAGTTCAAATTTGAATTACTCTCCGAAAATTGGTATAAAGTCATTTAAATAGGTGAAATTAGATAGAAAGCGAGAAAATTCATAATATTTTTGTGTTATCCATCAAATATGGACTACTTTGTGTTTAAATATGATGGATACCATTTTTCACCATAATTTTTGCACTTTCTTCACAAAAAAAAAATCATTTTTGACACTTCAAAATTGGAAAATGATATTTCTAAACATAATTTGAAGAATCGGTTTGGCAACATTGTTTCCCATACCAAGATACATCTATGTGTTAAATATGGTCATTTTATAACAAACTATGCCACCGGAATGGCCATAACTTTGTCATTTGACATGAAACCTATACATGTCTATAGATGATAGACATTTTTGTGAAGATGTTTTTTGAAACGTTTGTCCAAACTCAAGTTTATTATTTTTGCTAGTAACTAGTACACATAAAAGGAGTCCCCACCAAAGGATTTCGTTTTTTGAGTATTTGTTTTCTTTGATTTCTTTGAAAAAAGTCAAAGATTTCTACATCTTTGCCGATGGGGGCACTTCTTCGCCGAGAGGGCCACTCGGCGAAGATCTTTTTCCGTCACGGCGCCGTCGGTCTGGTCGTCAGGTGCCACGTGGCTGTTTTATTCACCGGGACTTGCGTTTTGCCGAGTGTCTTTTGTGGTCTTTGCCGACAAAAATGGTGTTGCCGAGTGCCGCGTTGCTGCTCGGCGAAGGCTGTGTTTGCCGAGTGGTCGGCTCTTCGCCGAGCTCTTTCGATGCGGCGTCTGCGTAGGACCTCTTCGCCGAGTGGCCCCGTGTTTTTGCACTCGGCGAAGCCGAGACCACTCGGCGGAGACTCATTTTCCCGTAGTGCAGGTATGTAACTATGTATTGTAGCCTTGTGGGAAGCTCGTACTACCTACTACTAAATGAGAGGATCACGACCAAACAGTCCTTTTGGAGCTCGTCCACCATGGAGCCTTTTTTTCGAATTTTTTGAAACCGACATTTAAAGTTGCAAAAAATTCCGAAAACAGCCTAGTTGTTGACAATGACATCCACAGTTCTGGAAAGTTTCAACCTGAAATGGTGTGTATTCCGTCCTACACAAAAATAACAGATCGTGACAAATCTGAGATTTTTCGAATATGTGTTCACCATCTCCGATCTAAATATTTGTCATTTTTACACAAATCAAAATACAGAATATTTTGTATTGGTTTTTTGCATACCAGTAGAAATAATCACTCTCTACATTAAGGATTTTTCTCAGAATGATTTGAAACTTAGAAATATTGTTTTCGAATTTTAAAAAAATCGGGCTCCATGGAGCCCGTCCACGGATCACGAGCTGGTTGTAGTTGTATAATGCCATTGAAGTCAACTCGTAACATGTAAATGGAGATGACAGCTGGTACTTAATTATCATGCAGGCAAGCCACAGAGCTCCCCTCTTTTGTTGGGGGTAGGGGTAGGGCAACACATTCCTTGTCTATAAGAAGAGACCATCATCGTCCTGCTGCTCCTTCCTACAGGCACCGGTTAATTCGATCCCATCTCCCGATCACTCTATCTAGCCAGCCAAGCCACACCCCACATCCATCTAAGGTCCATCCATGGCCGCGGCCGCCTCCGTCATGAAGCTAGTCGCCATCGTGTGCGTCGCCATGCTGCTGGTGCTGTCCTCTTCGGCATACCAGCACCCGGCGGCGGGGCTGGAGGATTAGCCTGCCCTAGCTCCGACAACGAGTGCCGAGAAACGTGCAAGCGGACGTGCGACGCCCTCTCGCTGGCCACGTGCCAGGCGATCTGCGCCTTGCCCATCACGGCCGTGGGCAGCACCTGCGTCAACGAGGTGCTCGCCGCCTGCTTTGCCCGGTGCCTGACCAACTGCCAGGTCTCGCCGGCTCCGGCTGATTCCTCCGTTCCCTAGTGTACTCCCTTCTTCGAATTCGTGTATCTGTGTGTGACAAGAACACTTCCATTCATTCGTTTCGAGAATTGCAGCCGTCAGCTTATTTTGCTGTTGTTCCATGAGATGTTTCGCGCATGTACTCGAGTGTTATATCCTTGTGAAAAAGGTAGTCCGCATTGGATCCATCCTCTCGGTCTCAGTCACCAAATCGTTTACAATCACCTGCCACCTTCGAAGTAAATTCTCCAAACTTGTTACAACTCAAAGATATTTTTTCTCTAATCCAAAATTCACAACGTCTATCTACATTGAAAGCCGGAATATTTCCACTTGCATACATTCGATCGAGAGGCTCTAATTAATCAACTAATGAGTCATATGCCAAAGTACTCGAAGGCGTTGCTGAGCCTGCGTCCGGCGTAGGGTTGTGGATGATCCGGGTACGTATACTCGGTGCTGAAGCTGAGCAGCAGCCAGTGCCGCCGGCACCGCTTCACCGGAAGGTCGCCGATGACCCTGACGGCCCGCCTCCGGGCATCTCGAGCCGCACCGCGTCTTCGAACACGTGACGTGGCACATGCCGCCGCCGCCGGCGACGTCCTGGCACCACTTGACGCTGAACATTGACACTGGACAAATCTGTTTACAAAAAAAAGAAGAAAACTCGAGGCCGTCTACATGGGTTGTGCCTCGCAACAACGTCTCCAAAACATACCACAGATCTTATGACCTTGAAGTCTTGAACGAATCTACTAGTCGAGTGACATGTGAGCTGACAATGGGCAACACGACTTCAAGAAGAATCTCCAGAGTCAGCACACCGAAGCAGACCTTGGAAGCAACACCATCATCAATAGGAAAACAGTCGAATGCCGATTCCGCCCGATCAAACTGGACGTGCACCAGGCATTTCTTTTTTTGCGGGTATGTGCACCCAAGTTAATCCTGACGGTTGTAGATCTAATGTGAAGTAACAGTCTTCGGCATCGCGCATCATGATCGGTCTAAACGCTATTGCATTCCCTACAAAAGCTGTAGGGCGCGATTGGATTGTCGTATTTTAACGGAATACCGCCGTAAAATGTTACGGACCTGGGATGCTCCGCATGGAAATCCGACCGATCCTGTTATGAGGCCGGAAAACTTTTCCGCTCCGTAGATTTAAAAGACAATCCAATCGGGCCCGTAGCGTGGTCACAAATTTCTCTAGTCGTTATTGATTTCGTCGTTTGGGGTGGTGTTAAAAAATATGAAAGTAAAGATCAATCTACAAATCAGTAATTATTCAAAAACAATAGAGGTATACATAATGGAGCAGGAAACTCAGTACAAGACGCGTTTGCACGAAATGTTTCACACAACTAATACGCACATAGTACTCCAACCTTGGGTCAGCGATGGTAGTTGTGATTGAAACGAAGGAAACCTTCTTTGGACAGAGACGAACTGAACATTCAGGAACACGATCGTTGACAAGAACAAACTCTTATGGAACTGAGAGGAAAGCAGAAAGTGATCCACAAGACGGCGAGAAATATCAAGGAGGGCTCGGGGTCTGGCAGACGGCGGTGCAGATGTCCATGCAGAAGGTGAGGAAGGTGTCGACGCAAGGCTTTCCCAACGGCGGCGTCCAGGCGCAGATGGTCTGGCACATGGCCGCCGACAGCGGGTTGCAGGCCTCTACGCATTTCAGTCGGCAGTCTGTCACCGGACTAGGGCAGGCTAGCGCATACCCGCCGCCGGCAAGGGCTGGAGACGCCGACTGCACCAGCAGCATGGCGACCCACACGACGGTGGCGGCCATCTTTAGCGCGGAGGCGGCAGCCATCGGACCGGCTGGGGAAGATTGATTCTGATATGAGTAGAGTAGTTCCTGTAACTATTAAGGAGCTGGCGATCGATGGTGTTCTTTTGTAGGCAGCAAAACGAAGGAATGATAATTGATAACACCGGAAACCTCTCCACCAGCTAGCTTGCTTGCTTGGTTAGTAATGGCTGTCACATAATACTTTAATTCCTATCATTATATATCCATTCGACTCCGAAGGAATTATAGAGCTAATTACTAGATTATCATAATGGTACTAAAATAATACTGGGTGCAAGCTTCTCTAAACCTCTTCAACTAAATTTCTTGGGTGGTACTGGCTGTCACGAAGTCACTTAATTAACTCGTATGGAGCGCCTCTCCACGCTGTTATTCATTGACTCGGAAGAAATTATTTTTAGATAAAGAGTGTTTATTAATATCAAGAAGATACAACATGCATCCAGCCTCTGCAACAACGCAATAACCAAAGCTATTACGGATGCACACAGCCAAAAGACAATAAGGAGAAGAAATAAAAAGAAAAGTCCCGCTACAGAGTTACAGTCCTTGCAGCAGCCGCACAACCACCACCAAAACAACACCTGATGTCCAATTCTTCAAAAGCAACGTCTTCAAGAAGAACCGTGCCAGGCACAACCAATTAAGGCCAGACCTTGGGTTTTCACCCTAAAGATAATCCTCGCTCTCAAAACAATGTCTCCAACAAGACCACTGTCAGACACAACCAATTAAGGACAGACCTTGTATTTTCACTCTGAAAGGTAGGACTTTGGACTTCACGTATGTTGTCGCCCCCACTTACATTCCGCTGCTCCAAGTCATGAAACACCAAGCCAATTCCTCATCGCTAGAAAGATTCGAACCACCATTGCCAGTCCTCAGATCTCGCCTTCCATGTCATTCTCCGCCAGCACCATGGAACGAGAAAGCGTGCTCCATGATATTAACAGCCAACAGAGTTTCGAAGCGCTCCCTCTGAAACCAAACGGTCAGAGAAAAAACACGGGTGCGCACGATCGAATACCATCCGATCCAGCAATCTCCAGGCATGAGTCGCCCAGTGGAGTTCGCCGGCGGAGCCTTCCGAAACACGACCGTCCAGCCAGATCGATGGGGACCAACATCCGGTAGATCTTCATCTCACCGCGAATAAGAACCAAGGACCACCGCCATTATTCTTCAGCCTCGCAAGCCCCGACGCCGCAAGGCCACTCCCAGCAGAAACGGCAGCAACGGAGGGGTAAACCATTGCCCGCTAGGTTGTCGGCGTGACCAGAGGCCACAGCCACCACCACAGCCGGCCCCGACCGGATCCAGACAACCTCAGATCGAGATCGAGGCATCTGAATCCCAGCGCCCCGAGCAGGCCAGATCCTGGACGCGTAGCGCCAGATCGGCGACCTCCGGCGGCGCCCCACCATCTCCATGCCCCAATCCGCTGGGGAACTCAGGCGCCGGCCCGAGGCCACGCCGCCCTGTGCCCACCGTTGGCCTCCCACCGCTCCCATGAGACGCCGCCGCGTAGCACCTCCTCTGCCCACCGTTGAAGGGATGGGTGCCGCCACCACCGCCAGCAACGGCGGCAGGTTGGAGATGAAAGGGAGGGTTCTTTTCCGAGGGTGGCGGAGGGTTCTTTTCCGAGGGTGGCGGCGCCTCCGGAGCCGCCCGGGAGGGAGCGGCTCGGGAGGGAGGAAGAGGGGAGGGGTGGGGGTGGGGCAACTCGGAAGAAATTATACGCCTAACCCGTGAACCGCTACAGATTAGGAGAATTATATTACAACTTACTGGTGATCCATATATTAGATACCTTAGATTATTACTGGCATCTCCACCTTGTTATCCATGGAATCCAAAAGATTATACAGCTAACCCGTGAACCGCTAGGAGAATTATACTACAACTTACTCGTCATTCTCATACTAGATTATTATAATAGTACTACGATATAATATATAATGGGTGCAACGCTTGTGGAGAACCTCTCCAACTAACTTTTTTGGCTAGTACTGATTGAGTATTGACACACAATTACTTAATTCATATAGAGTTATTCGCCTCCATGTTATCCATTGACTTCGATTATACACCAGGTGTGCGCTTTCAACGTGGCAACGATTGTACATAGCATCTACCAGGTCAATCCACATTGGCTACCTACCTTGGTTAGTAATGGCTCTCAAAAAATAACTTAGTCCTATCTCTTATCCCCTGACTATGAAGGAATTATACAGCTAACTACTAGATTATTATAACAGTACTACAATAATACTGAGTGCAAGCTTCTGAAAAACCTCAC
The DNA here is from genome assembly GCA_947311845.1 of Poa pratensis. Taxonomy (NCBI): domain Eukaryota; kingdom Viridiplantae; phylum Streptophyta; class Magnoliopsida; order Poales; family Poaceae; genus Poa; species Poa pratensis. The sequence goes on from CAMZMU010000104.1 coordinate 26,151,637, forward strand.
CAACTAACTTTCTTTGCTGGTACTGGCATCTCCATCCTGTCATCCATTGACTCTGAAGGGATTATACAGCTAACTCGTGAACTGTTAGGAGAATTATACTACAACTTACTCGTCATCATTATAAAAAATTAGTAAATTATTATAATAGTACTAAGATAATAATGGGTGCAAAGCTTGTGGAGAACCTCTCCAACTAACGTATTGGGTTAGTAGTGATTGAGTATTGACACAAAATCACTTAATTCATATAGAGCTAATCTCCTCCATGTTATCCATTGACTTCGAGAGGATTATACACCTAACTCAATTTACTCTAGATTCTCGTATTAAATTATTATAATAGTATGACAACACCAATTGTGCCCTTTTATAGGCAGCAAAACGGAGGAATGCATGATAAGACCGGAAACCTCTCCACCAGCTAGCTAGCTTGCTTGGTTAGTATTGGCTGTCACAGAATAACTTAATATCTCTCTCCACCCTGTTATTCATTGACTCAAAAGAAATTATACAGCTAGCTACTAGGTTATTACAATAATATTACAACAATACTGGATGCAAGCTTCTGGGAAACCTCTCCACCTAACCTTCTTCGCTCGTACTGGCTACCTGTCACAAAATCACTTAATTCGTATGGTCCACCCTGTTATCCATTGACTATGAAGGGATTATACTGCTAACCCGTGAACCGATAGGAGAATTATACTACAACTTACTCGTCATCCTCATACTATATTGTTATAATAGTACAATAACAGTGGGTGCGCTTTTCTGAAAACCTCTCCAACTAACTTTCTTGTCTAGGACTGATTGTCACAAAATCACTTAATCCATATTGAGCATATCTCCTCCATGTTATGCATTGACTTGGAAAGGATTATACACCTAACTCAAGTTCCTCATGATTCTCGTATTAAATTATTATAAGAGCACAATAACACCAGGTGCGCGCTGTCAAAGAAAATCTTAAAATTTTCGTTTTGCTGCTACAACCGGACCATTTTCTTGAAACTGAGCAAAAGATTTGCCTTTTAAATTGATAAATAAGGATCAAAAGTAACAAGAGGCTTAAGCCGGAACCACAAGAAAAGAAAACGGTGGGTGGTGAATCTGACCACAATCACATCCTAAGCCTGATCATATCTAGCAAAAAAACTCATGTTTGATAGTTTTTCATCGGATGACCTTCTCAATGACAGCTAGGCCTATATCAAAGGTTCAAAATTTATTGGGGGACATACTTTCCCTTCATGAAATAACCCATAATTTCAGCAATTAAAAGATTAGTGTAGTCATTTTGAAGACAAATTTCGAGAAGGCCAAAGCCCAAAGTTTGTTGGTGTCTTCTCAGAGACATCCTAATTAGGAAAGGTTTTGTTAGTGTTATACTTTCAAATCATATAACTTGTTATTAGGGGGCAAACTACTATTCCTATTAATGGTTAACCAAGAGGTGGGCCATAATTCCTGAAATGTTAGAGTTTTTGGGGGCAGTCCCATTTCCCCTTTTCTCGTTAATGATTTGTCCATTTTGCATCTTCCTATCACAATTTACCTATATTCGATGATATATTTCATATTATGATGCAAAATCTAATGTTGTTTCCTCTAATTTCGCATGAATTATGATTAAGAGGGGGGAAACAGGAGAAGTCAGGAAACAAAGAGGAAAATCCCCGAAGAGAAGGCCAATTTCCAGATCTTCAAAGATGACTGATACGTCTCCAACGTATCCATAATTTCTGCTATTCCATGCTTATATTATACCATTTGCTACATGTTTTATATACACATCATATCACTTTTATGCATTTTCTGGGACTAACCTATTAACAAGATGCCGAAGTGCCAGTTCCCTGTTTTCTGCTGTTTTTGATTCCAGAAAAGTACTTCTGCGAATATTCTCGGAATTGCACGAAACAAAAGGCCAAGTCCCTATTTTTCCAACACGTACACGGAGTCCGAAGGAGAGACGAAGGGGAGCCACGAGGTGGCCAAACCACCTGGCGGCGCGGCCCCCCCTTCTGCCGCGCCAGCTGGTGAGGAGGCCCACCTCGGGCTCCACCGACGTTGCCCCTTCGCCTATTTATTCCCCCCCGAGGCGTAAACCCTAAAACACCAAGTCATATTTCCAGAAGAGTTCCGCAGCGCCGCCGCCATCGACGACAAGTTTCGGGGGACAGAAGTCTCTGTTCCGGCACGCTGCCGGGACGGGGAATTGCCCCCGGAGTCATCTCCATCGACACCACCGCCATCTTCATCGCCGCTGCTGACTCCCATGATGAGGAGGGAGTAGTTCTCCCCCGAGGCTGAGGGCTCTACCGGTAGCTATGTGGTTCATCTCTCTCTCCCATGGTGTGATCTTTATGTGATCATGTGTATTGCTAGTATCGCTGAATACATTAATAATGTTTATGCTACTCAAGTGATTTTGTCTAGTTTCTGGAGTCATTGTGACAACACGGTATCAAGGTGACAGTGTGGGTACTTGTGTGACTCTATGAATAATTTAGACATTTATCATGGCTTATTCTTGGGAATTGTGGTGTTTGTTTACTCAGACTTTGAGGTGTGCTTTGCAGCCCTACACGTAGTACTCTTGTGTTATCAAGAAGAGAATAATCCCGAGCAGTATTTACTTGTGTTCAGTTGTGCTAATCTAGTTGAATATGTAGATGTTACTCTTTATCTATTATGCACTCTATAGGTTACTTTAATATGAACTCCGGTACTCTCCACGGTGTAAAGGTGACAGTGTGTGCACCGTGTGTGACTCCTTTATGACGTTGTGGCGCTTGTTTACTCCGGCTTGAGGTGTGCTTTTGTAGCCCTACACAATGAATGGTGTTTGTTATCCAACAAGAGAGTGTTTAAGAGTAGCTTTTATTATTCAGTTATGAGATCATTGTTGAGAGTGTCCACTAGTGAAAGTATGATCCCTAGGCCTTGTTTCTAAGCATTGAAACACCGTTTACAACAAGTTCTGCTACATGTTTGCTTGCTGCCATCTTTATTTCAGATTGCAGTTACTACTTATAATCATCCATATCACTTGTATTTCACTATCTCTTCGCCGAACTAGTGCACCTATACATCTGACAAGTGTATTGGGTGTGTTGGGGACACAAGAGACTTCTTGTATCTTAATTGCAGGGTTGCTTGAGAGGATATCTTTGACCTCTACCTCCCTGAGTTCGATAAACCTTGGGTGATTCACTTAAGGGAAACTTGCTGCTGTTCTACAAACCTCTGCTCTTGGAGGCCCAACACTGTCTACAAGAATAGAAGCGTGCGTAGACATCAAGCTATTTTCTGGCGCCGTTGCCGGGGAGGTAAGCGTTGGAAGGTATCTCCTTTAGATTCTGCAATTATTTCTTTTTGTTTCTTGTTTTTATTTTCACTAGTTAGGCTTAATGGAAAACAACAAAAAAATTAGAGATCTTTATGAACTTTATATTGAATTAGGACATGATGCTTTTGAAGAGAAAATTAAAAAACCTATGGAGGCTTGTTTGCATAATAGTGGTAGTAATGTTATTAGTATAAATTCTTTGGACACCATTATTGCTAAGGCTGTGGAAAAGCCTAAGCTTGGGGAAGCTAGTTTATATGAAAATAATCTTTTTTGCTCCTCAGCTATGGAGGAATTATTTTGCCTTGATAATGCTTTGTCTCCAATATGTGATAATTCTAATGATGTTTGTGATATTCCAAATCCACCTGTTGAAAGTATTTCTTTTAAAATACCTATGAAAATTGTTGAAAGGGTTATGAATGATCAGTATGCAGGGGATGGATCAATCCATCCAAGTGCTCACTTGTCGAAACTTACAGAACTTTGTGAGTTATTTAAGGTTGCAGGTTTATCAAGAGAAAATGTCATGAGGAAACTATTTCCATTGTCACTTAAGGACAAAGCAAAGGAATGGTATAGGCTGCTGGATGAACAACCTTCGAATTGGAAACAGCTTGAATCTCTCTTTTACTCTAAATTTTATCCTCTTCATGAAGTGCATCTAGATAGGAATTACATTTATAATTTTTACCCTCATGATGGAGAAAGCATTGCTCAAGCTTGGGGAAGGCTGAAAACATTAATACTCAAATGTCCTAACCATGAGCTTTCTGAGGAAATAATTGTTACTAATTTTTATGCAAGGCTTTCAGGTCATTACAAGGATTATGTAGATGCATGTTCACATGGTTCTTTCACAAGCAAGAAGGTTGAAGCTAGATGGGATCTTCTTGAAAGAATTCAAAACAATGCTGAGGATTGGGAGAATGACAAAGGTAAAGAATCAGGTATAAACTATGAATATGATTGCATTAAGTCTTTCGTTGAAACTGCTAGTTTTCAAGAGCTTAGTGCTAAATATGGTCTTGATTCTCAAATTATTGTTGATTGTTTTAGAACCTTTGCTTCTCATATTAATGTTCCTAAAGAAAATTGGGACGTGTATCATGAACCTTTCAAAGACACTTGCATGGAAAATGAAATTGTTGTTAATGATTGCAATAAACATGCTCAAACTTCTGAAAATACTATTTCTTATAAGCATGTTAATTTTTGTGGAATGCATAGACCTTGTGGAATTAATCAAATCGAAGATGAATATTGTATCCATCATAGGAATGAAAAAACTAGAACGTGGTACAAGGCTCTAAGAGATCTTGGTGAAAAAGTTTGTGACCTCCATCCTTTTATTTGTGAACTTTGCTATGAAGTGGGTCATTTTAATTTTCAATGTTCAGGTCATGATAATAGCCTTTCGAATCCAATTACTGCAAATTTGTATTGTGATAACATGATCACTCCTAATCAACATGATGAACTTACATTATTTTTGGGGTGTGAAGAGTTATCAAGAAAAACTTCCTTGTTAGATATGAGTGATCTTGATATGAATAGTGTGTTGCATGGATGTTATCTCTATTGTGTTAATAATTGCCATGCTAACACCTACATACAAAATATTATAAAGGATGAGACTTTACCAAAGTATGACAGGACTAATATGTGTTTTGTTCTCATTAATGAAAGAGAGGAGTCCCCCCAAGTTTCTTCCATTGTCTCTAATACTAAACCAGGTTATGTGGAGGAGCTTCCTTTCAAACCTCTCCCTCCTAAAGATAAAAAGAAGAGGGGAAAGAAGAAGAAGAAGAGGAGTAAAAGGAGAGAGGAAACGGTATCTTCTCCCAAACTTGTTGCTCCTGTTACAATTGATACTTATAATTCTGAATTCGATGATTCTGAACTTGATGATGAACCTATGCCTGTTACTTATATTAGTGATCATGATTGGGAAAATGAAACTACTTTTGATATTGAAAATCTTTGGGGTACCAATTCTGAAAATGATGATATTAATGATTGCCATACTATTAGTACTATCCATGTTTCTTCCAATGATGATATGAAAAGCTCTAAGCTTGGGGATGAGGTGTTTGAAAATCCTTTTGCTAGTAATAATTATATATATGAGACCTCTTCTCCTAGTGATGTGTTTGAAAATCTTTTGCTATTGCTGATTATATGTTTGATACATCTCCTTCTATTAAAAATAATGATATGTTTACGAATGAACACAGTTTGGAAGATAACTATTCTATTGCTTATGATGATACTATGCCTCCAGTCTTTGATAATTATTATAAAGAATACTATGACATAGGTTATAATTACAGTCATCCTCATGAAACTTGTCATAGTTATGGAGAGATTACCCAAAACCATCCCTTTAATATACAACTTGTCTATCATGTTCGAGTTCTTTATGATGATCCTGCCCCATTGTTATTAATGAGAAGAACTTTTCTTATGTGGAAAATAAGATACTTTTGTGCATATGGATCATGGTAAGAATGTTTCATGTGATGGTTATATTGTGGATTTTATCAATGATGCTACTGAAAGTTTTTATGAGAGAGGGAGACATGGATTCATATATCTCAATAATATCAAGTCTCCTCTCTTTTTGTTGAAATTTTTGAAGTTGCACTTGTTTTGTCTTTCTATGCTAGTAGCTTCATGCATCAATAATTTGTTTTCTTACAAGATTCTTTGCATAGGAAGTGGGTTAGACTTAAATGTGTTTGGTATTTGCTTTTTGATGCTCTCTTATATTCAACTCTTATACATATGAGAGCATATCAAAATCATGCCTAGCTAAAAGGCTTTAAAGAAAAGCGCTTATGGGAGACAACCCATTGTTTTTATTTTCTGTTATTTTTTTTTCTTTGAGTCAAGGAGTTTTGTTACTTCTGTAGCAACTCCTTTGTATCTTTATTTTATTGCATTGTTGTGCCAAGTAAAGTTCTATATTGAAAGTTGATGCAAGATTTGGATTTCTGCGCAGTAACAGATTTTTAGCTGTCACGAATTTGAGCTTTTCTCCCTGAGAAAATTCAAAAATTCTGAAAAAATCACGCATCTTCCTCAGATATGTACGCAACTTTCATTAATGGACCTCCATCTGAGCAACTTAAGTGCCTCGAAAAAATTCGTCTTACAGACTGTTCTGTTTTTGACAGATTCTGCCTTTTGTTTTGCATTCGCTCTTTTACGATGTTTGTGTGGATTTCTTTGCTCCACAAAGCATTGTGGCTGTAGCTAATGTCCAGAAGCTTTGGGAATGATTGTATCATTACAGAATATGAGAATTTTTGATTATGCACTAACCCTCTAATGAGAACTGTTTCGAGTTTGGTGTGAAGGAAGTTTTCAAGGATCAAGCGAGAAGGGTGATATTATGTGATCAAGAAGAGTGAAAAGCCTAAGCTTGGGGATGCCCCCGTGGTTCATCCCAGCCATATTCAAGAAGACTCAAGCGTCTAAGCTTGGGGATGCCCAAGGCATCCCCTTCTTCATCAACAACTTATCAGGTCATCTCTAGTGAAACTATATTTTAATTCTTTCACATCTTATGCGCTTTACTTGGAGCGTCTGTGTGCTTTTATTTTTGTTTGAATAAATTCGGATCCTAGCAATCCTTGTGTGGGAGAGAGACACGCTCCGCTTTTTCATGTGAATACTCATGTTCTTCACTTATATTTGTTGAGTATTCTTAACTAGCTACTGCAGTGCTTTTAGCTCCTGTTTTTCATGCATCTCTTCGAGCTGTTAGCACTTGTTTATAAATACTCTCTTGCTGCATTATATTATCATTTGGAGAGTTTATGTTTAAATAAATTGATTGGTGTTTGTTTGGAAGAAAGAAAATGCTACATGTAGTAGTTGGTATTGGAAAAGACATATGCATTCTTGTAGATCATTGTCTTGTTTCGATTTGATACTTTGCAATTGTTTTGAGCTCTCAAGTAGATCATGTTTAAGCTCTTGCATCATGTAGTTAAAGCCTAGTAGTGGAGAACTACCGTAGAGCTTGTTGAGACTTGGGATGCATATTTGTTCTCTCTAAGGTCTAGATATTTTCTGGTAAAATGTTTGAGCAACAAGGAAGACAGTGTAGAGTCTTATAATACTTGCAATATGTTTTTATGTGATTCTTGCTGTACCGGTTTATACTTGTGTTTGCTTCAAACAACCTTGCTAGCCTAAACTCTGTACTGAGAGGGAATGCTTCTCGTGCATCCAAACTTGAGCCAAAACCCATGCCATTTGTGTCCACCATACCTACCTACTATGTGGTATTTCCTGCCATTCCAAGTAAATACATGTGCTACCTTTAAACTATTCAAAACTTTATTACTCCTTATTTGTGTCAATGTTTTATAGCTCATGAGGAAGTATGTGGTGTTTTATCTTTCAATCTTGTCATTTACTTCTGACAGACTTTCACCAATGGACTAGTGGCATATACATCCGCTTATCCAATAATTTGCAAAAAGAGCTGGCAACGGGGTGCCCAGCCCCAATTAATTACAACTTTCATTAATAATTCTCTTCACATGTTTTGCCCTGATTTATCAGTAAGCAACTTAATTTGCAAATAGACACTCCTCCATGGTATGTGAATGTTGGAAGGCACCCGAGGATTCGGTTAGCCATGGCTTGTGTAAGCAAAAGGTTGGGAGGAGTGTCACTATAAAGAAACTAAAATACATGTGTAAACAAAAGAGAAGAGGGATGATCTACCTTGCTGGTAGAGATAACGTCCTTCATGGGAGCCGCTCTTGAAAGTCTGGTTGACAAGGGGGTTAGAGTGCCCACTACCATTCGTTGACAACAACAAACACCTCTCAAATACTTATTTTGTGCTCTCTATATGCTTTCGAAAACTTAAAAAGCTCTAGCACATGATTTAATCCCTGCTTCCCTCTGCGAAGGGCCTATCTTTTACTTTATGTTGAGTCAGTTTACCTACTCCTTTCTATCTTAGAAGCAAACACTTGTGTCAACTTTGTGTGCATTGATTCTTACATGTTTACTTATTGCACTTGTTATATTGCTTTATGTTGACAACTATCCATGAGATATACATGTTACAAGTTGAAAGCAAATGCTGAAACTTAATCATCCTTTGTGTTGCTTCAATGCCTTTTACTTTGAATCTATTGCTTTATGAGTTACCTCTTATGCAAAACTTTTTGATGCTTGTCTTGAAAGTACTATTCATGAAAAGTTTTTGCTTATATGATTCATTGTTTACTCTTTATCTATTTGTTAGCAAACTATAGACCATTGCTTTGAGTCACTTCATTCATGACATGAGCCTTGCAATATATTGATCAAGATTGTGTGAAAGCATGTCTCCTCAGAAATTATTTGTTGTTATCGTTTTACCTACTCGAGGACGAGTAGAACTAAGCTTGGGGATGCTTGATACGTCTCCAACGTATCCATAATTTCTGATGTTCCATGCTTATATTATACCATTGCTACATGTTTTATATACACTTCATATCACTTTTATGCATTTTCTGGGACTAACCTATTAACAAGATGCCGAAGTGCCAGTTCCCTGTTTTCTGCTGTTTTTTTTCCAGAAAAGTACTTCTGCGAATATTCTCGGAATTGCACGAAACAAAAGGCCAAGTCCCTATTTTTCCAACACGTACACGGAGTCCGAAGGAGAGACGAAGGGAGCCACGAGGTGGCCAAACCACCTGGCGGCGCGGCCCCCCTGCCGCGCCAGCTGGTGGGGCCCCTCGGGCTCCACCGACGTTGCCCCTTCGCCTATTTATTCCCCGAGCGAAAACCCTAAAAACCAAGTCATATTTCCAGAAGAGTTCCGCAGCGCCGCCGCCATCGACGACAAGTTTCGGGGGACAGAATCTCTGTTCCGGCACGCTGCCGGGACGGGGAATTGCCCCCGGAGTCATCTCCATCGACACCACCGCCATCTTCATCGCCGCTGCTGACTCCCATGATGAGGAGGGAGTAGTTCTCCCCCGAGGCTGAGGGCTCTACCGGTAGCTATGTGGTTCATCTCTCTCTCCCATGGTGTGATCTTTATGTGATCATGTGTATTGCTAGTATCGCTGAATACATTAATAATGTTTATGCTACTCAAGTGATTTTGTCTAGTTTCTGGAGTCATTGTGACAACACGGTATCAAGGTGACAGTGTGGGTACTTGTGTGACTCTATGAATAATTTAGACATTTATCATGGCTTATTCTTGGGAATTGTGGTGTTTGTTTACTCAGACTTTGAGGTGTGCTTTGCAGCCCTACGTAGTACTCTTGTGTTATCAAGAAGGAGAATAATCCCGAGCAGTATTTACTTGTGTTCAGTTGTGCTAATCTAGTTGAATATGTAGATGTTACTCTTTATCTATTATGCACTCTATAGGTTACTTTAATATGAACTCCGGTACTCTCCACGGTGTAAAGGTGACAGTGTGTGCACCGTGTGTGACTCCTTTATGACGTTGTGGCGCTTGTTTACTCCGGCTTGAGGTGTGCTTTTGTAGCCCTACACAATGAATGGTGTTTGTTATCCAACAAGAGAGTGTTTAAGAGTAGCTTTTACTTATTCAGTTATGAGATCATTGTTGAGAGTGTCCACTAGTGAAAGTATGATCCCTAGGCCTTGTTTCTAAGCATTGAAACACCGTTTACAACAAGTTCTGCTACATGTTTGCTTGCTGCCATCTTTATTTCAGATTGCAGTTACTACTTATAATCATCCATATCACTTGTATTTCACTATCTCTTCGCCGAACTAGTGCACCTATACATCTGACAAGTGTATTGGGTGTGTTGGGGACACAAGAGACTTCTTGTATCTTAATTGCAGGGTTGCTTGAGAGGATATCTTTGACCTCTACCTCCCTGAGTTCGATAAACCTTGGGTGATTCACTTAAGGGAAACTTGCTGCTGTTCTACAAACCTCTGCTCTTGGAGGCCCAACACTGTCTACAAGAATAGAAGCGTGCGTAGACATCAATGACTAGTAAAATCAAAAAGTTCCGGCGGACAAAAAGAGGTTGGGAGCAAGAAGATGGGCGCTAGGGGAGCTACGTGGTGGCGTGGGTGGTTCGACGCAGCCATCTCTACATGCGTCACGTGGCAACACCATGGCGCTTGCCACCCCACACCCTTTCTCCCATTTATTTTCCCGATCTAATTTGTATGGGGAAACCTTCGCATTAGTTTCCACCGCCGTCTCAGGTCTGAAACGAGACACAACGAAAGAGCACTCGGTTAGTCAGATCCTGCCTGAGAGGGAAAAGTCGAGGTCTTATTTGATTACACCTTTTATTTGATGCTTAGAAGTTTTATTGGTGCAATATGTCCATAATGTTATTCATATTATAATCTCCAGTGACCAGGATATGTATGATGTCTCATGAGTAGTTCATTTAGTTTTTCGGGACATGGGAGAAGCGTGGTTGCTAGTAATCATTTTGAGTATCGTTTAATGTTTTGATATTTAGGTTGCGGCGTTATTCCTCTAATGGTGTTATGTGAACATCTACAACATAACATTTAACCTTTATGGGCCTAGGAAAAATCATTGTGTATTTAATTTTTTTATGATAGGTTGTGGGCGTGAAAAAAAATACATAATCCTGGTTTATGAATTATTCCACAAGGGAGTGTTGGAAAATAGTTAGAGATGTTGAACTTCTTTGTGGTAAAGTCAAGCGTCACGGGTATCTGTATAATCCCCATTGAAGTAAACTGTAACATGTAGAGGGAGATGACAGCTGGTATCTGTATATTCTGCAGGCAAGCCGCCGCAGAGCTTCTTTTCTTTTGAAATGGGAGGGCAACACATTTCTTGTCTATAAGAAGAAACCATCATCGTCCTGCTCCTTCCTACAGGCTACAGGCACCTTCCTAATTCGATCCCATCTCCCGAGCGCTCTATCTAGCACTTCAGACCCACATCCAAGATCCATCCATGGCCGCCGCCTCCGCGATGAAGCTGGTCGCCACCGTGTGCGTCGCCATGCTGCTGGTGCAGTCCTCTTTGGGATACGAGCCGGCGATGCCAGCACCAGGCGGCGGGGCTGGAGGACTAGCCTGCCCTAGCTCCGAGAACGAGTGCCGCGCAAAGTGCAGGCCGACGTGCGAATCCCTCTCGCTGGCCGTGTGCCAGACGATATGCACCGTGCCAATCACGGCGGTGGGCAGCACCTGCGTCAACAGGGCGCTCGCCGCCTGCTTTGGCCAGTGCCTGTCCAGGTGCCAGATCTCGCCGGCTCCGGCTGCTTCCTCCATTCCCTAGTACTCCGGCCCTTCTTCGAGTTCGTGTGTCTGTGTGTGACAAGAACACTTCCATTCGTTTCTAATTTTCTATTTCTTATTAAATCACGCATGGCTTGCCGTCAGCTTATTTTGCTGCTGTTCCATGTGAGTCGTTTCGTGCATGTACCGAGTCTTATATCCTTGTAAAAAAGTTAGTCTGCCTTGGATCCATCCTCTCGATCTCAATCACCAAATGGTTTACAATCGAGCTCTTTTGTGGTACCCCCAAGTGAATAATAGCCATCTATTTTCGTCGATCTAAGGGCTCGTATCAATTCATACTAGTGCCCAAAACGTGAGTAGTACAAATCATACTGGTCGCAGAGAGATGGCAAAATCGGTGCAGCAGCGCAACAGATCACGTAGGTGGACAAGCCCAACCCGGCACAACAAAAACGCCCTTCCCTATCTGCTCCGACGCCTGCGTCACCGCCGCGTTCCGCCGGTCCTCCGCATCGCCGGCCTTCTCCTGATGCCTAGGCGAGCCATGACACAACGCGGGCAGCATGGGACTCGATCCCTGAGAGGGTATCGGCGCAGCTAGACCAGCTCTAGCGCCTCATCGTCGACCAATTCCACTAGCGTGGAGTGATCGTCATGGACAACCCATGGGACTGTAAGACGGAGTCCATGGGACTGCAAGTCCCCAGGCGTAACTGCGACGACAACTTGCAGCATTTGATAGTTACCCTTAGTGCCACATTTTCCTTTAGATTCCGTTCTTTGAACTTGTTTCCTTCTCTACATTTTTTCACGATTGAACATATTCTTTGTTGAAAAGTTTATAAGAAGAACTACAAATAAACATTCATTACAAAGAAAAGGCTTGTGGTATTGTTGTTGATCTACTTGCACACATGCTACACGAAGGTGCAGGCGTGCAAGCCGTGTTTTCTTTCTTCATGCTTGCTTTGAACTGTAGGCTGCCCATATTCATGGCAGACCTCTTGAACGAAAGTAGTACAGTTTGATCCAAAAACAATTCCTTTGCAAGAGCTTGCCCGTAACAGTAGGCGCTTCCATTACTTTGTCTACCAAAACACTAGGATAAACCAAAGTCCACGGCGTTGTCCGGTCGTGGACGACGGCCACGGCAGGCGTTGTAGCTAAGGGACCCGTACGGATCGAGGCGAATGATCACAGCTGTGGGTTCTGCCGGCGGACGAGGTGGAGGAGGGCACTTTCAGGAATGGGGAGAAAAGGGGGCAGCTTTATGAGCACGGCGGCGGCCGCGACGAGTTCGTACTGAGATTAGGGAGGAAGACACGAGGTACCACTTGTGGTTTTGACAATTTTTTTCATGATAATTACGGCTTCATGGGCCTTCTGGGCCTAATCTCCGGCGCTGAATCTGAGCCGTTGGTCGAATTCATACTAGTCCCTCTCCCATAGTAAAAGGTACCATAAAAGTTGCCTTACAATCACATGCCACCTTCGAAGTAAATTCTCCCAAAATTGTTAGCCCAAAGATTTCAAATTTGAACTCGAGCATTCTAATCCAAAATTCACAAACCTCTACATTGAAAATCGGATTATTTTCACATGCATACATTGGATCGAGACGCTCTAATTAATCAACTAATCAGTCATATGCCAAAGTACTCGAAGGCGTTGCTGAGCCTGCGTCCGGCGTAGGGGTGTGGATGATCGGGATACGTGCACTCGGTGCTGAACAGCAGCCAGTGCCGGCGGCACCGCTTCACGGGGAGGTCGCCGATGACCCTGACGGGCCCGCCTCCGGGCGTCTCGAGCCGCACGGCGTCGTCCTCGAACACGACGCGGCACATGCCCCCGCCGCCGGCGACGTCCTGGCACCGCTTGGCCTCGGGCCACCGCGAGTCCAGGAGCGGCATGGCGCCGACGTAGTTCCCGTCGTAGGCCCAGCTACAGCTGACCCACGCGTACCGGTCGGCGTCCACCAGGAGCTCCACGACGCGCTGCCGGTCGCGGGGCACGCGCCCCCGCGGCACCACGCTCCACTCGGTGACGACGAGGCCGCCCAGCGCGCGGCACACTAGCTCCATGCCGCAAACCGCCGGCAGCCGGTTCTCCACTGCCGCGTAGTACGACGACGGCGAGGAGGAGGAGGATCCGTTGACAGCGGAGGAGGCGGCGGAAGCCACCGCCGCGAGGGCCGCCATGGCGACCAGCTGCGCGGCGAGGCCTGCCATTGCCGCACGCTGGCCGCTCCCGGTCTGGACGTGCGGCGTGCGTCGTGGCTGCATGTGTCGGGGAATTTTGCTTGATATATCGGGGTTGGGGACGTGGGCGTCATTGCTAACCTTGGAAAGGTCATCTGTGACAAGGAGTCGAATTACAGTTAGACCATGCAGCCATATATAGCTAGCCTCTGTCGATGCTATTTTTATCCAACAAAGCTAATGGATTCGATGCCCCTAGTATGTGAGGAAAAACTGAACTAGTTTCTTTCTGATACTACAAGGTTTTTTGTTTTTGTTTTCTCCCATCTCCATGTATAGCTTTGATTACTAGTGTAATCTTGCCATAGGATTGGCACCTAGTTTTGCTTAAGGAATTATATTTAGTCACAATAATATCGAAAAATCAGTGAAATTGATTAAAGAGAAAACCTTATTAGAGGCGCCCGCATGGAATAATACACGATAGAACCTACTCCCGCTCGCCCCCTACACCATGACCATCCACCAATTGAAGATTCAGAATGTACAACGTTGTCATAGCTCTTAAATCGTTATTCTTATTAGCAATCCGTTTACACCATTAAGTTCATTTCGACGAGAGATTCAAAACTAGATCCATATTAATATTTTTCGACGAATATTTTTGTTTGCTAGATACCATGATACCAGATTAGAACAAACAATAATGATGATAATTGTCCATAGTTTTATATATAATAACGTTTTACATGTATTTTGAATACTGCAATGATCTGCGCAGTTAGAGAGCTGACAAATATTCATATTTATTTTTACACCATCTCGACAAATATGCATATCTATTTGTACTTGCATCTAATCTCATTCACCAACAAAACAATCAAACACGAATATCTAAATTATCAATAAGCTGAGAAAAACAATAAAAATCATTTTACCTTGTCAGCATTTAGTGGAACTCGTTGGCTGCATTTCACCGAAACACCTTGGCTGCGTCGGGTAGAAAGGGAAGGATTGTCGGCGCCTGAGTGGTGTTCATGCACACAAGGGAGGGAAAGGGAGAATGGGTGTCGGCGCTCCCATGTGACCCACTTAAGTTCTTGCTAGCGGCTTCCATCGTCGCCGCTAAGTCCGGGTCGCGTGACGCCCGACCTGACCCCGCGACCTTTCGAGCCGCGGGCATGACCATGAGTAGCACAAACACCACGACAGCCTCCTGCACTGCCATGGCCATGCCAGAAGAGGCAAGAAGGAAAGATTTTGGGATTGGGATTTCTTTAGGGATTAGTTGGATCACAAGAGTTTATTTGGGACCAGTGTTGGTTTTTTTTTGGGGTTAGAAGTTCTTATTGGGATATGCTTTAGATGCTCTAACAATGATCTACCTCAGCTTAGTTTACACTTTTATCTCAATTTTTTTCACTTATAACACACAAGTGAGAAGTTTTACTCCCGAGATTCGAGATTCAGTGATCTTGGTATTTTAAACGAAATAAATTCTAAAATGATATTTTGAAGTGTCAAAATAAAATCTTGTGGATACATACACATGTTATGGACAAATCTGCAAAGTATTACTAAATATTACGTTGTATTTTAGATTGCACAAAAATCACAACATTGTGGCTCTCAAAAGGAAAAAAAAACTCATGTTTCCATTAACATTTGTCTTTTTTTGTGCAAACCAGATATGAAAAGATATTTCGGTACTGATTTGTTTGTACATAATAGACACGTATATGCACTTGTATGTTTTTTCTCAGAATTTTTGGAGACCCAAGAATTAACTTTTCGGCTTTTATGAAAGTGAGATCACTTTTTGCTTTCTTTTGAGAATATATGCTGAAGTGAGATGACTAAAATATCCCTGTGCATTTTGTCGAACTGTACTCAATCGCCTTTGCGGATCGTCAGCGACGCTGCTCTGTTCTCCTCGCCCGCAGGTTCGGGTAACCGCCAGGCCCCCGCCTCACCGCCACCTGCAGGCGTAGGCAGCTTCCCCGAAGCAGCAGTTCGACGTGGCACCAACAGGCCGAGCACCAACAAGAGCCCCAACGTAGAGCGGCGGATGGGGGAGACACAACGCATCAATTGCGACAGTACAAGTCGAGGTGCCGACGAGGCGGCGATAGGCCGCAAACTGGTGGACCTCTCCTTCTGTTCGTGCTAAGGGCCTCTTTGCTTCAGAGGATCCTAAATCGAAGAAATAGAACAAATGCACAATCTTAAATGAATTTATGCAAATTAAAATTCGTTTGATTACATCACACAGGAAAAATAAATGATTTAAAAAAGGAGATATGAGTGGATGCTAGATTTCCTATATGATCGTAGTGCAAAGGATTTATTAGAAAATATTTATTGGATTTAATCCTACAAATCAAACAACCATAGGAAATTTCAATCCTTCAAAATTTCTATGCAAATCTGTTCAAAGAGGCTCTAAAGAAGAAAGGCGCGCGTGGGCCTGACCTGTCAGAGGGCAAAAAGATCTACCCTTGTGGCCTTGTTCGGAGTAGATCCAACGGCAAGCACAACTCTGCATCTCCTCTGCCGGCGACCACCGCCACGACCACCACCACCGGTGCAGCCCAGCGCTGCCGCCCCACCTCTGCCGTCGTGCTCGCCGCCCGGGTCTGTCACCCCCGCGGTCGTCCCCTTTGTCTCGTTCCCAAGATGAGCGGCGTCCCATGGAAGCGGCTGGAGCTCGCCGTGCTGTGCGTCTACGCGCTGGTGTTCTACCTCGTCGTGATTCAGAAATCGCTCCGCCTCTCCCACGGTACCCGATCCCCCTTCCGCCCATTCCCCCACTAGCATCCCCGCCGCTTCCCCTCAACATTCTCTCTCGACGCGCAGAGTACTCCGGGAGGTTGTACGGCCTACGAGCAGGATCACTCGCCGGCCGTCTGAATGTATGTAAAATCCGGCCTGCCCTTTGGTTATGAGTCTTGTACTTTACCTCAGCAGCTAAGAGCCGCTGGTTTGATTTCCTGCTACGATGTCGCAGGACCTGTCTGACGCCCAATGGAGAAACTTCCGTGGAAACCTACCTGTCCTCACCGTTGTGATGGGCGCATTTCTGATCGTGGCGAACGCATCGCGCTACCTGTATAGCTTGAAGGGCGTAGGGGCCTCTCTGGTGTGGCTCGTACTGTCTCTGAGCTATCTATGCTATCTACACGGCGCTTGGTAGGCGACATATCGATCCTCGTTTTTCTGTTTTTTTCTAACATTATTAATATACATCCTAATTTACTTACCCATGTGACAGTGTTGGATTCATTCTCGCGATAGCAGGGATTAATTACTCCATAGTAAAGGTCAGTGCTGACATACTTTGTAATAGTGTTGTTCTGGTTGCAGTTTTCTTAATCTTACTTGGTCTGTGTAAACATACATAGAGTCATTGTTCAGGAATTCGTTAACTGGTAACGGCTCGCTCGGCCACTGAATAGCGAATAATCGGCCTATTCGCCAGTTAATCGGCCGATTAATCGGGTAATCGGCATTTATCGGCTATTCAGTAACCCACTGAATAGCGATTACTCGGCCAGTTAATCGGTGATTCGGCCGAATTTTAGAACAATGCATAGAGTACTTTTAGGTAACAAATAGTGGACGAACAGGGTATGCTAGTCAGTTCAGTAGCTGAAATTCTTCGTATGAATCATCACGGGCCAATAGAAACGAATTGTGTAGGGCGGATCTACTTATTGTAGGTGCAGTTGGCTGATGTGTTTGTTTACGAGCAAGTATGTTGTCTTGACTATCCATGTTCCATTCACAAAGAATCTATTAACCAGAACAATTACGCCATTTACGAATTGAGTAGTTGAGAGATTTGACATGGTGAAAAGAAAGGCAAGCTAATGCCTGATCTGCTTGGCTTTCTTTTCAAAATTTTATTTGTGAATAACCCATTCGATCTCCTGAAAGTAATCAAATTTGCATTTATTGTTGATAACATTTTTGTTTTGTTTTGTAGTTATTTGCTAGATTTAAGTATTGCACTGGCCTCATATGGGGCTTCAACTTAGCTATGCTTATACTCAACCGAGTCTATGAAGGTTATTCATTCTCGTTATTCGGGTGAGACTTTTGATGCCGTTGTACTGCATCTTGCACTTTTCCTTTGTAAAATTCCTTTTCATTTAGGTTTTGATGGTATTTATGTTCACATAAATAGGCAAAAACTGGCTTTTCTTGATAATCATCGCGGTACATTTCGATGGCACATATGCTTCAATTTTGGTACGTTTTTTCATCTCATGTTGGTTACTTGGTTTGACTTTGATTGAACAAAAGTGATAAATTCTGCTGTCGATGATTATTGGATGGAAAATTGGAAATGTAGGATTACTCACATGAAACTATTAGGAGGCCATGCAAGGCTTCTGGACCATTTTTTTTTGTTAAATTGCAAACCTGAAGATTTATAAATAGGGCATGTAGATCTCATGTAGAGACATAAGGTTGGACTTGTTAGCCCACAAGTTATTATCATATGAACTGTGCTAAATTATATTTCAGTCTGTAGGAACAGATACCCAAGATATCTTTAAGTATGTATGATGGTGTTAAAAGTTTTGACCAATGAGGCAGTAAACTGAAGTTACTGAACTACATCGCTACTTTCCTGTGTCATGTCAAACGCTGTTTCATTTTTCTTGCTTTGGTGGGATCAAGTTCCATAGAACTGACTACCTCATATCGTCAATTGTCCTGCTGACATTACCCTTGTTTCCACTTTCAAGTTGCTGGAGGTTTGACTATCGCTTCAGTTACTTCATATATATAGTTTATCATAGTGTTTATGCATGATATTTTTTTACGTCTTGTCTTCTAATTTATCTAGTTATTGATGTATATTTTTATTGTCAAAATTTTCGTTTTCATTTCATGTTAGTTGTATTACGGATGATTAGCTTCGGATGTGATTACTGCTGGACACTCCGTGCTTCTCAATTTGATCACAAGGTACTATGTACCCTGATAACCAAACTTTATGTTATATATTATGCATATTTTAGCGTTGCATACATCAGGTGCTTTAAAAATACATAGAGATAGCTAGAAACACGGGTTTTCTTATTTTCACACATTTATTAAATAGTTTGGATTTGAAATCAAGCTAATCTTATGAACACGTGAGTTCTTGACTACATCATCCAATTTCAGCTGTGAATTCTAACCCAGAAATTCGTCTTATGGGCACTAAACATTAGAACCAGATAGAGCCAGCTTGTCCTTTTATCCTCTTTTGATAATGTGAACTTGTGAGTTTTCAGGTGAGACGCAAAGCAGTATTTGGTAGTGTACATGTGAGAATGTAACCAGAAGTGAACCTTTTAGTTTTCAACTGAAATGCAAAGATGTATTTGGTTGTGTTTTCAACTCCTGAAATGCGAACTTGAATTGCCTACATTAACTCTCTGTCCAACTTTTCTACTCAATTTTCTCTCTCAAAATGACGAGAAAGACTTCTCTGACGGAAAAATTGTCTCTGTGCATTGAAATACTACTGAAAGAATCGACCAGTAACCTTCATTTATCGCCGTGGCCTGCTGTAAGGAAAGACATGTCTTGCATTTGACTTGGAATGAGATAAGAGGGGAGATGGAAAAGAGTGACGAGATCTACCAGGCTACCAAACCATACTGGACAGGAATATTATTGTACATTGTACTGTAATACTAGCAAAATTGCTTATTTAAACCGTAAAAGGAGATTGAATGGCAGAACTGTAGAACTGAGCATCGTTCAGTTGCCTAGACGTGCGAGTGTGTGCCCAGCCCCCCCCCGGGTGTGCGGCTTGGCCTCCACAGGGTGTGCTCGTGACAATTTTTTCTAATTAAACAATGCCACAGTGCTAGTGCCCGTCGGTTGAGTTTTTTTTGTACAAGCATATTCTGTGATACAAACCAATAACATTGTTAATTGTGCACATCACTCATAATATTTTAAAAGGAGAAATATATTGAATTATAGATTTTGGAACATATGTTGTACATATTTATTTCCCTAGAATACCACATCGTCCTTTTGTACAGTACACTATATGTCGAATACTGGACTGTGCTGACCTGAGCGCTCTTGGTGCAGAAACACATGCAGAAATGTGAAGTTTGTTATTCTGGCAAGACATGCTACATTGCTTTGCAGGTACTTCACTATTGCAGTTTATCATTTTATCTCGAACACTTATCTATTGTTATCAAGTGATGTATAGTATGTCACTGGTAGACAAGAGAGCTACAGTTTGTATTGGACGTGTAAGATTTTTTGCTTGCTTTTTTCGGCACCAGGTGTTGACACACCAAAGAACAGAATTAGGAATTTTACTTAGAGACGTTGACAATTTCCAAGCATAAAATGAATGGTTAATTTCTTTTGACATGAGGTTGATCTGTTGTTCGCTTTAGGCCGAGGCATATAAAGCATGTCTCATCGCTAGTATATTTCTATATCTTTTAATCCTTTTTGGCATACTATGCCATTGTTGAATTTCGAGCCTTGTTCAATATTTTATAAGCTACACATTTACATATTGAGATAATATTCATTCTTTGTATCTGGTCATAAAATTTCATATTGTTCTTCACAGGAGAAAGGGCTCAGTGTTGACAAGTACACATTCCTAACGTATTTATGCTACTTAACATACGCTCCACTCTATATTGCTGGACCTGTTGTAAGCTACAACGCATTTGCAGCTCAGGTAGGTCTTTTCTCTAGGTAGTATTTTCTGTTGTAACTGCTCTTCCTCATTTGAATTTCAAAAGCTGAAATTAGCAAAATAAGTGCTTTTTTGAGTGATTTTTGGTTATGAATCATGATTTACAAAAGGAATTTCTTACGTGATTCTTAGACTACATAGTGAAAAGAGTAGATGAATAACTTGTACCATACTTCAGGATAATTGAGGATCTTATCGCATAATTGGGAGCTGCCATGATGGGGCCATAAGCTCCTCCTGTACATAACACTAGCTGATTTCAAATTGTACTGGGTGACGTTAGACATTGTGTTGCAATACTCCATAGAAGATTTCAACTATGTTTCAAGTAGTGAGAATTAGTATTGGGTACTTCAGAAATCCTCCAGTGACATATACTAACCGGTTGTTTATGTAGCGACCTTGCAGTTAGATGTACCTCAGAAAAACTATTCAGTTGGGAAGATATGCCTTTATGGGCTGAGGTGGATCCTAAGTTTCCTTCTAATGGAAGGCATGACACACTTTTTCCACTACAACGCCTTTGTAGTCAGGTACTTCTGTTTATGCATCATGATTTATCCTTTTTTATGATTATAGTTATAAAAATTCTGACGTTTGATTTAAATACTCTGATGACAGCCGATTATGGCAGCAGTTGACACCCTTCGAGATCTTTATCATTAGTTATGGGGTAAGATGTATATACATTGCAGTTATTATTCATCAGTAGTCACTTAGGAGCAGTTGATATTTTCACTTGTGCTTATTGTTTCTGTTTTTAGGAAGTTCTTATTAATTGAGTGGCTTGAATATAAGTTGTCCATTTCTAGAATTTTTTTAATTTGCTATGAACCTCTGAATTTTCATGGGCGGCCAAGGCCAGCGTGATTGCTCTGGGCTCAGGTCCAGTTTCTTAGCCTACAGGCTCAACCAGAGGCCTGAAAAAACCCGACAAAATAAAACAATAATTTAAATAATGTCTATCGAGCTTATTCAGAAGAAATTAGATATTTGGTCCGCGCCCGCCTTTTAGAGGCTTGTCTTTCCTGACATGCCCTTGCTTATCCAAGTTGGGCCCTTGCTACTACCTGGATCAGAGTTTGAACGGGTGTAATCTGAATAGCTGTAACAAAATTGGATTTTCATTTCAAAGGTTTTGCATGGGTTGTGACACACTGAATACCTCATTAGTCGCCTGCACCATTTCTAATATATCTATTCTTAGCTAACACACTTGGGCTCCTGTGCAGGTGTTAAACTTTATGTGGTTAAAATTCTTCCTTATTTGGCGCTACTTCAGGTTCTGGTCACTGGTAATACAAAACTGACAATATCCTCCGTCAGTCTGTTGTGCAGCCTTACATATTGCCTCTTGGAGTGCTAACTCCCAGTTTGTTATATGTTGTGCTAAAAGGATTTCAGTCCTTTTTGCTTGACAGATGTTCTTTTTTGTGCTGAAATTCAAGTGATCCAAACAAAGAAGGATTTAACCTTAGCATTTTATTACAGGTAGGAGGAGTTGAGACACCTGAAAACATGCCTAGGTGCATAAATAATTGTCATGACCTGGAGAGTTTCTGGAAAAGCTGGCATGCTTCTTTTAACAGATGGCTGGTCAGGTCTGTGTAAAAGTAGGCGGCTTAAGTATGGTACTGTGTCTTGCTATCAAATTTTTTCGGAGTCTAGTTTCTTGTTATTCGTAGCATCACCACACTTTGATGTATACATAAGGTAATGGGAGGGATGTATTTAATGATTAAATAATCTTTATTATCACTTATAAGCTACGAAGCACCGATACTCCAGATCACAACGTATCGGCGTACCGTACTTGCCCGATACCCGTATCCGGCCGATACACCCCGATACTCGTGTCCCTCGCGTGTTCCAGTTTTCCCGATTTAAAAAAAAAAGAAAAAAAACCGATACGCAGCTGGGACGGCGGCGACATGGGCGGGCGGAGGCCAGATGTCCCGGTCGAAGCCCATTACTAACCCTAACCCCACAGCCCCAGCTTTGCAGGGCAATGGATCGACTGATGTGCCGCTCTGCTTGCTTGTTGTTGTTGCCCATCTCTGTCGCCTGATGGCGTGATGAGATGTTGCTGCTGTGTTGCTAGGGAGTGAGTCAGTGAAACAGACAGCTCATCTGCAGGCAGTGGCATGGCAGGCTTCCAGTCTTCAGTCGGTGGAAGTTAATGCAACACTGCTAGTGTTGATGGTGAAGAGGCTGGGGCTTGGGCAGTATTTTGATCTCATCTCACGCATCCAAGCTTTCTGGTCTTTATTACATGACATTTTATTATTTATATATATATATGCTCGCCGTATCGCCGTATTGCTGTTTTCTGAAGTTGCCGTATCCCGTATCGCCGAATCGGTATCGCCGTGTCCGTCTCGCCGTATCGGTGCTTCATAGCTTATAAGTAAACAGTGCACAAAGTTCAGATGTAGTTTAATGCCCAGTCACATGATTATTGAACCCCATGGCCCATGCATGGAGCTCTAGAGTTGGTATTGATTAATCCCAACGTGTAACTTCCTTCTATTTATCGCTTGTTGCAGGTACTTGTACATACCTCTTGGTGGGTCTCAAAGAAAAATACTTAGTATTTGGGTTGTATTTACATTCGTTGCAGTTTGGCATGACCTGGAGTGGTACCTTTCAAACAATCTCCTTAAGTCTTTTAAACATACAAGTTGTAAACTTTTGGGACTTGCATTGACCATGTTGTTTCTTTCTCTTAAACAGGAAACTTATTTCATGGGCGTGGTTAACATGCTTGTTTTTTGTGCCTGAAATATTGATCAAGTCTTTATCCAACAAGTTCCAGGTAATCCGATGGTTATTATTGGCTGCTTTTGCTATTGATCTGCTTGTTACCAACTTTCAATTTTCCGGAACAGCTTGCATGCTTACAAATTTTGTCTTTCTGTATCAAGTTACTTTTGTTGTTTGGAAAAAGTTGTCCACTCTTTATATCTTAAGTTAAGAAAGGCATACATATTTAATGTCCAAACGACAAAGCCAACTTGCTGTCTACCTATCTGCAGTACCGCAACAATATGTGGTTTCAATCCTTTTATCTATATGTTTCAAGTCTGTTTGTTTGTTCTCCCTTGCACGCATGGATCTTTCAGCATTTTTACTAGGCGCTTCAGTTTTACATTGTTAGCAAGTAATACTTTCCATTTTTCTTTTCTGCAGCCAAAAAGTGCCCTTGGGCAATTCATTCATCGTGAGTTAGGTGCAATTGGTGGTGCTCTGACAATCAGCTGCCTTATGGTACTTTTCCCTTTTGTATATTTGAGATGTTAATAGTCACGATTTTCTGCACAAACTTCACGTGCAGAAATTATGAGCTGCACACCAGATTAGTCAGCTACTTACCTTCTTGGTTGTAAGCAAAGTGCTGCTCCTGACTTGCCCAATGCATACAGGTGGCAAACCTTGTCGGCTATGTGGTAGGGCCATCGGGCATTAAGGTTTTGATGTCGCAGATGCTCCAGAAGGATGGTGAGTTGCATATTCACACACATCAATTAGAATAAAATTTCTGTGAGTAAAATGTGCATCAACTCTGTAGCTAATACATGTTTCCATGCAGCCCTGCCTGCCCTTGCCGTTATATTTGCCACGTTCTATGTAGGCGTCAAGGTGATGTCTGCTAATTAAAAAATGTATTAACATCATAAAAATAATCTTTTGCTCATTGCTGATCAATCTGTTCGCAGCTTATGTTCCATATACGGGATGCTAGCAAGAGTCACGGGTGACGACAAGTATGAAGAACAACTATCCAGTTTTGATTGTCAACTCGGTGGCATTGCAACATGTGATGATAACAGGCTTCCACCATTTTCTTCTTCTTGTTGGCTTTGTTTGACACAAGCGAAAACCTCATGTATCTGTTGATCCAGGACGCTTTCTGTGTAGGTTAGCACATATTAATTGACATGTTGATGTTTCTCTACATACATTCTCTAAACCTGTCTGGCCTGGTGGTACATGTAACATATGCTTGTCACGGCATTTTCATTTTGTTGTTTCAAAGCCTACGACTGGCAACACATTGGCTGTTGTCAGTGTCTCTACATATTGTCATTTTGCTCTAATTCATCAGAGCCACATGGTACTAATCCAACAACTAGGTTATTCCGTGTCATTTGAAGTTCTCATGATTTGTAACTCAAGGTGATGTTAGGTGGAAATGGACCCGGACATAGGAATGCTACACGAACAAATCGTTCTATGTGATGAAATTTACAATGACTTATTTTTTTCAGGGTAGGCGGCTTGGGAAGCCAATGCGGAAGAAAACTGCAAGTTCTTGGCTGGCTATGCAGTAAGTAAAGTTATCAGATTCTGTTTTCCAGGTCCTCTTAATATGGTAGCAAAGCTCCGGAGCATGTGCACTTCAAGTTTTGTAGTACAACAATACTGTCAGCACAGGTTCAGTCAATCAACATGCTATAAAATTAATCGCAATAACTCGAGCTAAGGAAACTGGGACGGAGATATCAAAAGGGAGAAGAGGCACATTGCGCATCCACACTCATCTACAACTATCTCTTATACATATTAGCTAGTGCACACTTGCGCACCGTAGCACTCTCTGTTACCAGGTTAGAAAAAAACACACTCTCTGTTAGTTATGTTAGCTTCCATGAAGTGAATACACCATGTGCATATGTCGATTTGGCTGTTGACGGTGTGTAAGAAATCTAGATTTGACTGTACATACGCATTGCTTGATGCCGAGACCAGGGCTTTTTCGAAAAATGGAATCTGGATATATGAATAGGAGGCATTGAGGAATGGCTGAAAACGTGTGTCCTGCTCATGTCTACAGTGACATAAGCAGCCGACGAGCACCTAGAGGACCGTATAACTTCCAGGCTTCGATGATCAGAGCGCCACTGGCTTTTGCTACTCAACATAGATGTGACGGGCCGTTCGCTAGTGTTAGACAAGAGACGGCAAAAGTGAGCAACGCAACCCCTGGTCAGTTTTTTGTAGCTGCATAAGTTGTTAGTGTCTTGTGGATGCATAAACTGTACTGCAATAGTGGCATGTCAAATCGGTGGTCATTCTCATCGCGTGGGGAATTTGGAAGGAGTGTGTGTGAAAAATCTTTCGGAAATTACCGGATCTTAGGCAACTATTGTTTGCTTCTACTATATTAATATAAAGGGCAAATATTTTGCCTTGTCTTAAATAAGATCATATACGTAGTTAATCATTTTCTAGAAAGAATACCAAGCGTGATCCCCATCATACCTTAATTTCTTTCCTTCTGGAGTGTGTACGTTTAATTGGAGTGTTTTAATCCGTTATCTCACATGTGGGACTCATAGGTTATAAATATTGCTAACTGCACTAAACACATGATTTAGGTAGTTTATGACTGTTTATCCCAAAAGCTACGGTGGAGAGTCATGGTTTTCTGAATCCTCTCAATTATCGTGGTTCCTCGCTATTTACTTTTTATCAACATAACGGTTCTCTGTGTATCTGTGATGTATTGTGGTTTCAACCTGTACATAAATAGAACAACCCGCAAGCTTGCGTCACGAGACATCACCCGACCAAAACCAATAGGTACAGAAACAATCAGTTGTTCATGTTTGGATGTCGATTATAGGTGGTTTCTGTCGTGGAAATCGAGCAGGAATAGCAAGATTTGTAACTCAAGATGACGTTAGGTGGAAATGGACCCGTACATAAGAATGCTACATGGCCTATGAGATCCAATTTGCAGTGATTTTTTTTTTTGACGGTAGGCGGCCTGGAGCCAATGTGGAAGAAAACTGCAAATTCTTCATGGCTGCCTATGCAATAAGTAAAGCTATCAGATTCTGATCTCCATATCCTTTTTAATACGGTGGGAAAGTTCCAGAGCATGTGCTCTTCAAGTCTTGTACAACAATACTCTAAATACAGGTTCAGTCACTCAACATGCTATGGAATTTATCACAGTAAATCTGGCCACGGAAACCTGGCCGGAGATGTCAAACCCATCCACACTCATCTACAACTCTCTCTATATATAGCTCGTGCGCACTTGCGCAAGGTAGCACTCATGAAGAGATTACTTATGTTGGCTCCCATGAAGATATTAAGGCGCTATGCACATAGGCCGTTTTGGTTGTTGATGGTGTGTAAGGAATCTATATTTGACTGCACATACGCATTACTCGATGCAGACTGCGGTTTTTTCTTGGCAAAAAAAGAACCTGGATATATGAATAGGAGACATCAAGGAATGGCTGAAAACGTGCCGTGGTTGTGATACTCATGTTTATAGTCACATAAGCAGCCTGCGAGCGCACGAAAGAGCTTATAACTTCCAGCCCTCCATGTTCAGAGCGCCACCAGCTTTTGCTACTTTTTCTACTAGACATAGATGTGACAAAATACGTTAGCTGCTTAAGGGATCGTTCGCTAGTTCTAGCTTCGAGACGACAAAAGTTAGCAAGGCAAGATGTGGTGCTCATATCTACAGTCACATAAGCAGCCTGCGAGTGCCAGGAAGAGCGTATAACTTCCAAATCTCTACGGTCATGGATCCACTGGCTTTTGCTACTCAACCTAGATGTGACAAAATACACTGGGTGCTTAAGGGTCCGTTCGCTAGTGCTAGATTCGAGGCGGCAAGAGTTAGCAAGAGAAAATCGCCAAGTGTCTTATAGCTGTATAAGCGATAGTGTCTTGTAGCTGCACAAACTGTAGCATGGCATCACCAATGTTTCTGGCACCTCTCATGTGGGTCTCAAATCCGGGGTCGTTCTCATCACGTGGGAGATTTAGAATGAGCGGAATGTAAAGGTTTTCAACAGCCACGCTTTGATGCCGTCGGTACTCTTACAAAAAATTGAAGAAGGTGACAGGAATTAGGGACTAGCGGGTGCAAAAAGCTTCCAAAAATTATAGGATCTTGGGAACTGTTTTTTTTCCGGATCATACAACTCTGGCCGCTCTTATTTGTTTCTCTTATATAAATATAAGAGGATTTTTTTCCTTGTTCAAAAAAGATAAGAGTACATATTTAAGATAGACTACATAATTAATCATTCTAAGAAAAAAACCAGTGTGATCAACAAAAACTGGAAACTAATTGCAATAACTCGAGTTACAGAAACCGGGCCGGAGATATCAAAAGCGAGAGAGGAACATTGCGCTTCCACACTCATCTACAAGACTGCAACTATCTCTCTATGCATATATAGCTAGTGCACACTTGCGCATGGTAACACTCTCTTTTATCAGGTTAAAGGAAAACTTCTGTTACTTATGTTGGCTGTTGAGGGTGTGTAAGAATTCTTGCTTGATGCCGAGGCCGGGGCTTCTTCGAAAAAATGATCTGCATGTATGAATATGAGGCATTGAGGAATGGCTGAAAACGTGTGTCTTGATCATGTCTACATGACATAAGTAGCCGACGAGCACCCCTCGATGGTTAGAGCGCCACTGGCTTTTGCTACCCAACATAGATGTGACAGTATAAGAAAGGTGCTGTAAGAGCTGTTCGCTAGATTTTTCACGGCGAAGACGCAAAAGTTTTGCGTGCTGATTGCAATAGAAGAAGAAAAGGACAGAGTCCAAGTAACACGTGGAAATATTTTGCCTTGTCTTAATAAAGATCATATACGTAGTTAATCATTTTCTCGAAAGAAAACCAAGTGTGATATCATACCTTAGTTTCTTTCCTTCTGGAGTGTGTAAGTTTCATTGGAGTGTTTTAATCCGTTATCTTACATGTGGGACCCATAGGTTAGAAATATTGTTAACTGCATTAAACACATGATTCAGGTAGTTTATGACTGTTTATCCCAAAAGCTACAGTGAAAGCAACAACAAGAGTCATGGTTTTCTGAAACCTCCCAATTATCGTGCTTCGTCGCTATTTACTTTTCAGCAACATAACCCTTTTCATCGACATAACCCTTTTCATCAACATAATGTTTCTCTGTGTATCTTTGATATTGTGGTTTCAACCTGATACATAAATAGAACGACCTCTTAAAATCGTATTTGCTAGATAGTTGAATGGGAAAACTTGCGTCATGAGACATCACCCGACCAATGGGTACAGAAATAATCAGTTGTTCATGTTCGGATGTCATCACGGATTATAGGTGGTTTGTGTCGCCGAAATTAGTAGAGCAGGAATAGCAAGATTTGTAACTCAAGATGACATTATGTGTAAATGGACCCGATCCTATGAATGATACATGG
This sequence comes from Poa pratensis, assembly GCA_947311845.1. Lineage (NCBI taxonomy): Eukaryota > Viridiplantae > Streptophyta > Magnoliopsida > Poales > Poaceae > Poa > Poa pratensis. The sequence goes on from CAMZMU010000104.1 coordinate 26,180,393, forward strand.
CCTATGGAATCCAATTTACAGTGATCTATATTTTGACTGTAGGCGGTCTGGAAAGCCAATGTGGAAGAAAACACTAAGTTCTTCATGGTTTTTTCCCTTCCGAAATGGGTGTCCCCGGCCTCTGCATCAAAGCGAAGTTCTTCATGGCTGGCTATGCAATATGTAAAGTAATCAGATTCCGATCTCCATATCCTTTAATATGGTGGCAAAGTTCCGGAGCATGTGCTCCTCAAGTCTTGTACAACAATACTGTAAATACATGTTCAATCACTCAACCTGCTATGGAATTTATCACCGTAACTCGGGCAACAGAAACCGGCCCGGAGATATCAATACAAGACTTATGTTAGCTCCATATATAGCTCGTGCGCACTATCTACAACTCCATATATACAACACACTATCTACAACTCCATATATAGCTCGTGCACACTTGCGCAAGGTAGCACTTATGAAGATATTTCTTATGTTAGCTTCCATGAAAGAGATTAAGGCACTATGCACATAGGTCGATTTGGCTGTTTACGGTGTGTAAGAAATCTGGATTTGACTGTACATACGCATTGCTCGATGCAGACTGCGGTTTTTTCTTGTGAAAAAATGAATTTGATATATGAATAGGAGACATCGAGGAATGGCTGAAAACGTGCCGTGGCTGTGTTGGCTATATCGACAGTCACATAAGCAGCCTGCGAGCGCACGAAAGAGCTACAACTTCCAGCGCTCCATGGTCAGAGCGCCACTGGCTTTCGCTACTCACCGTAGATGTGACAAAATAAATTAGGCGCTTGAGGGGCCGTTCGCTAGTGCTAGCTTCGAGACGGCAAGAGTTAGCAAGGCAAGACCTGCAAGTGTATTTGATGGACTTACCGTCATGCACATATTTAAAATATATTGATAAACAACAAGCTCTAGTACGATAAGTTTTACCCGGGTCCGGTAAGGGAGGGGTGATGACGGCGGCGCGCCTTCCGCTCGCTTCTGTGTTTTTAGTCGTCGCTAGGGTGTTCCAAAAACCTACATGTAATTTTATTACTTTTGAAATTCTTTATACCATTGTTGATGATCAATATATTGGTTGTCCTTTTTTCGCAAAAATATATATTAATAAACAATAGGAATACATGCCACTTATATATGTGTGATAATCTCAACAGCAACAATATCCCAAATCACATGCAGCTTTTTAATCAGTTGTCATCAAAATTAATAAATAATCTGATTCAAATTTATGTTCTTTTCCCTATCACCAAGTCATATTTTATATTTATCACCAAGAATCATTCTAGCAACTCACATATTGATATTTGGTTTTCAATCTTGCCATTTATGTCCCTTCCAACCTTGTGAATACCTAAATCCTCCAAAAAATTGTGTGAATTAATAGGAACACCTTCTCACCATCTCAAAATCATATATGAAGTTTTGGCGATCTAGCCAGCCCAAATTCACATGAGTGTGAAAATGAAATTCAACTCAAAATAAAGAATTTCCCCCTCATATTAATCTGTTCAGGTCAGCTTACAAACCACAATTCCGTACTCCCTATATTGGTCTAAGATTTGAGGTTCAGAACTATATCTCACTTTCCAATACCTTAAGTGAGTGATTTAGGCTGTCACGTTTGGTGTGAAATCTGATAGTAGGCATTTTGACAGTTACCAATCTAGCTAGTTTTTTTTGTGTGTGTGTCATGTCTAGCTAGTTTTTTTCTTTCAAAATGAGTAAAAAGCCCCGCCTCTGCATCAATTTATGCATGCAAACATATATTATTCATTATTAAAAGGTTATGGACTAAGTCAGGAAGCAACAAAGTCGAACCCAAGGCTAACAATCTTTTTTTTTGACTGTACCTTCGGCGGGCGTTAAGCCAGCCTGAACTTTTATTTCAAATGCAACAGGTTGCCGGGGAGGACATTACACAAGAGGGGGTGTGGAGAAGAAAGAAAGAAAAATACAACTGATGTTCTACGGGGGATCAAACGTGAGACACCAAGGCTTTATAGAAGAGGCAACGACAGAGGTGGTGCAACGGTAGGCCCAAAGGCGGAGATCAGCAATACATCGCTGACGGGCAGCTTGAAGCGGCTCATCCACATTGTGGAAAATCTTAGCGTTGCGTCTTTTCCAAATGCTCCAGGCAATTGCTGTGCAGATTGTAGACTGAACATAGGAGCAGCTGCGGGTCTCCCATAACTCCTGAACGTTGCTGATCTGGGAGGAGCAACGTGGGAAAAAGGAGCTCCAAACTTCTTGGGCTTTGTAACAGGTCACCAGCAGGTGATCGACGTCTTCAACCTGGGAGCAGAAGGGGCATTGAGGTGAGTCGCCAATCTTGTGGCGAAAGCGTCGTTCGTTGGTGGGGAGGCGCTTGCGACGGGTGAGCCAGTTGAAGATCCTGCACTTAAGGGGAGCTGCATTTCGCCACACTTTTACCGCTTGGTCGTTAGCCAGTTGTTGCAAAAAATTTGTGGAGTAAAATCTTTTGTTCGAGAGCATTTTCTGGGTATAATGGCACACACGGGTATCAGAAAGGTGCGGTGTAAGAGTAACAGGGCTCAGCTCGGCAAGAAGTAAGTCTCGCTCCGTGGAGGCGCAGGAGGAAAGGCGGGGGGCAAGAGAAAGCGAGATGGTATCACCCAGGACACGGGCCAGTTGAGCGTGAGGCCTAGAGGGGTGGGAAAAAAGAGCTGGGTATCGATCTTTTAGAGGGGTGTTGCCAAGCCAGCAGTCAAGCCAGAAGGCAGTGGAGTGACCGTTCCCAACAGACCGAGGTGTGGGAGCGGAAGGAGTCGAGTCCTGCCACAATGCTTTTCCAATGGGGGAGTCAAGGAAGTGGGCGTCACCAAGATCCCTGCGGTCCGACCATCCATATTGGCGAGCAAACAAGAGAGCCCAAGGGGCGTCGGAGGGAGAGTGGAGCTTAACGAAAAACTTTTGAAGGAGGGCAGAATTCTGGAAAGAGATAGAGAGCACTCCAAGCCCGCCAAGGTGCTTCGGCTTGCAAACCTCTCCCCACGCCATTTTGCATTGCCCGCCGTTGCAAGTTTCCTCCCCAGTCCAGAGGAAGGCACGACGTCGCTTGTCAATGGCTTCAATGGATCCGGCAGGGAGCAGCCCTGCACTCATAGCGTGAGCAAATTTAGCGGTGATGACAGCGTTGACAAGAATGAGTCGACTTCCAATGGGGAGTGACCGGCCCCTCCACCCACAGAGAGAGAGATCGCATTTTGCAATGACCGGGGCAAGGTCAGAAGCACGGAGTTTATAGAGAGAAAGAGGGAGGCCGAGGTACGTTTGAGGAAATGAAGAGACAACACAACCGAAGGAGGATGCCATGGCAGTAGCCATATCCGAGTCAGTTTTTATAGGGACAAACATGCTCTTATGGTAATCGATGACTAGCCCAGTGGCCGACGAGAAGTCGTCAAGAAGCTTTTTCAAATTAACAACATGCTCAGGGATAGCGCGAATGATGATATGGGTGTCATCCGCGTATTGCAAGATAGGGCAAGGAAGGTCGTCGACCAAAGGATGGAGCAGAAGTCCATCCCTAGAGGCTTGGAGAAGAAGCTGCTGGAGCACGTCTATGACAATATCGAAGAGAAAGGGGGAGAGGGGGTCCCCCTGGCGAAGCCCCCGACGACAAGTGACTGGCACAAAACAAGAATACATAACTCCTTGGCAAAGCTGAAAAAGGGTTCATTCCACGTGCGTCGATGATGACGAGTCTAACCGTAGGTCGATCTCAGAGTTTTCATCTCCAAAGCAAAGCTTTGGGACACCGCCCTCAGCAAGTGCACAATGCATGTGCTCGTCCAAATTGCATGATCATAGATCTATGTTTCCACCACATAGTGTGCGCATATTTGTAGTTGAAGTCGTTCATCAATTCCTCTACCAGCTGACGATATCTTGCTTGCCGGATACGGCTAGAGGATATGAAGGAAGAAAGAAACGTCCCATACCAGCACACTTCTATTCAAGTCACACCACATTCGATCCACTTCATGTGGTGACAAAGGTACATATTGGCGTTGACCCCAGACAACAAGAAATGCATGATAACCCACATGAGTCACCTCATGTATCACCTACCGAGATGAATCGAACACGCTTTGGAAATGGACGGGACGTCCCATACCGCTGATCTCGGCTCTTGGAAGATCCATAGTCTTAGGAGGTTCTGTCCCATACCGTCACCGTCTTGGAAGCACACGAAGCCGCAGACTATCAACATATGAAGATCCAGCTGCCGCCTCATCCACATAAAACCGGCCGACCTCCACTATCGAAGAACTAGTGTTGCCGTCTTGTTTCTGGATCTCTTACGGTCGACATTAGAGGTGCGAACTTGCCGCCACGCCGTGCCGCCTATACGACAAAGCCCGACGTTTGAGACTTCACAATGAGTCAGCTGTCACAATGCATCACCCTGGGTCCGATCCGTGTGTGGGACATGTGATCTCAAAGCCCGGCCACTCACGCCGGTGAGTGGGTCACCGCCGCTCCCAATGGATGATCCAACATCACGCTTAGGAGGAGACTTCGGAACCTTCGGCGCAGAGGGCCGCCACAACCTGCCTTCGGCCCTATTCTGAATCTCCTATGGCCAACATCAGAGATGTGCACCTGCCACCACGCTGCACCACCCATACAACAATGCCTGCGGAGCCGCCGGCCGAGATGTCACAACGAGTCGGCCACGACAATGCATCGCCCGTGGCCCGATCCACGTGCATGCCATGAGATCCGAAAGCCCCGCCACCGTGTGCCCAACAGCTGATCCAACATCGTGCTTAGCAGGAGAGACCTTTGACACCTTCGGCGCAGGGGACCGTCGCAATCATCGAATAACCGCAGGAGGCACGACGACGGTTGAGCGGTGGAAAGGGTCCGCCCTGGTATACCTTGGAGGGGCAACTCGAGGGGGTCATGAAGGGAGGAGAGACGGGCGTGACAACAACGCCGGAGGGAACACACCGAGCCGTTTTCCCGCCGTATATAGCTAGCTATGTTGTTAATTGGCAGTCATGTTAACATTCAACGCAACAACCTAACAAGGACGGATGCACCAACTGCACAAATGTCTACTAAATGTCAGATTTGCACATGCGAATAAATAGGACACAAATAAGGTCACACGTTGAAGGGTGATATAAATATGGAGAATGGGCTAATGTAGACCATTCAGCAATAAAAATATGTATAGCCACGACAAGAAGCCATCGAGATAATCCCAATAGAATGCAGTATACATGGAAAGATCTCTTCCACGATAACATCGGCATGAGAGGCATCAGAAGTTCATCCGTGGCACACGGGTTAGAACATATCATGGGCATACGGTGGTATTCTCCCACAGGACACACTCCTCCCATTTTGTACAATGCTCGATGAACCTGAAGGCTGAAGCCTTGGTGTGCCTGTCGGAAGATATCTAGTGCTCCAACCCGTTTCGATGCTACTGGATACGAGAGATATTTAGACCGTTGGATTAAACCGGAGGAGCATGATGACAATGGCTAGTCTCCAGCCGTAATATTTGCATTCCTCACACACCGTTTCAATTGGTCTTGCAAAGCAAACCAGGAGAGAGGCGCTCAAAGCGCAGAGGAAACCAAAATCTGGCCCGCCAGCAAACCAGGGAAGCACAACGAAGCTGTGCTCGATCCGCCCTCGACTGAGCTGTACCAAACGTGGCCTGCCCCCGAGATCCGCCGTTTGGACTTTATGAGGAGTTTGATTGTACCTTCATATCTGCTTCCTTCTTCGCATTTTGAATTGCTAGCTTTCTTGGTGCACGTGCTCCAGACGACTGATCCTCAACACATGCTCAATCGATTGAACCAATCACCAATGCTAACTGCGAATACAAAAAGTAAGTGCTGAACGGGTCCTTTTCTGCTAACAGATTAAAACATTCCTAATCGGGTTTGGAGAAACATTCGTGCACTGACATGCTTTTGGTTTATTTTTACGACATTCTGTTGTGAATGCGTTTTTTTCGAGAAAGGGAGTATACGGCCTCGGGATCACACATCGACAATTTTGTGCGTGCATTGCGACAATTTGGGATCACACGAATGGACCGACCCAAGCAAGACGTTTGGTCAGCATGGGCAACACGTGAGACAACGACAATATGGATCTCTTCTATGTTGCTACGAGATTCACGATAGGAGACAGAGGCAAGGCAAGCTTCTCGGAGGAGTCTTGGCAAAATAAGGGTCAAGCAAGCAACTCACCATCACTTCTGGATTGACCACATTGACCTACTCCAACATTCGGCTGAGCAGATCAGCGCCAACCTTAGGGGCTGCTCCACCATGTTCAATTTCGCAAGGTAATTGACGACATTATCTCGAGCATCCGGGATAGCCAAATTATATATGGACTTTGCCAACTATGTAGGAGAGAACCGGATCTACGTCACGACTCGTCTTGTGTTGCTGCTACACCTTAAGGATTTGGTATGGTCCTGGATCAGTTTGGCATCCCAAAATCCGCATCGACCATTAGCATGCCTCTACCACGGTGAAAGGATTGGTGGCTCTTCATCTCGTCGAGGAAGGGACAGCAGCCCAAGGCTATCCCCTCCATTGCCTTGCTTGTGTAGTGGAAAATTTAGAATGAACAAAACACTAGAGTATTCAAAAACAAGTCTACTATGATGATGATCGCAATAAGCAAGATTGATCATTAGGCCGCGTCATGAACTAAGGCTGGTGCAAAACACCTTGGCTCCCCAGTGACAGGAGAGTAGGCCTAATATAATTCGTGTCACGAGATAATCCGACCAATTTTGGGCTGGGTACAGAAAGATTCATGTGTTCATGTTTTGATGTCAGCATGGATCGTAGGTGAATTCGGCCGCCGAAACTGAACTGAACGAGAATTACTGTCTTTTTATGCATCTCCCTGATCTCAGCTGTTTTGGATTCTGACCAGATGCATTATGCGTCAATCAGGGAAATCAAGACGATGTTAGGTGGAAACGTACGCCAACGTACTAAAGTAAAATTAGGGCATGTGCGCTTGAAGTCTCATACAACAACACATGTACAACCATTCAAAAAGCTAATGAATTAATGTAACTCGAGACACAAGAACAGAGAGATGGCAAAATCGAGAGCCACGTTCCCCATCCACTCTCATGCTCATCTACTGATACCTATATATAGTCATTACTTACTTCTACCCCATATATGCATTAGGTCGATTTAGTTTACTGAAAGTCAAAAATAAATCTAGATTTATGAATGGGAGACATTGAGAAATGGTTGACAACGTGGGCAGTTTTCACTCGCTGTTGAATCTGTTGTGCTAGAAGAAGCCTACCAGGGCCGAGAAGACCATGTTAGCATCCAAGTATCTATGATCAGAACGCCTACTCTTGTTTCACAGGTGTCTCATGCATGCAGTCTTGAAAGCTCAGCACAGCACTGAAGCGCTGTACTTTGCAAGGGAAATTTGTATCAGAAATTTTGGTCGATCTGGTCGTCGACGCACACAGGACGTGATTAACAATACATGCTAATCATGCGGTCATCAGATTCCATATGCGCATAGGGGCAACGGACTGGTTAATTATCTCCATCTGTTTGTGATCAACGATGTGTGTGTTGCCATCCAGACCAAATCCCGTTCTGATTTCAGAATTGAGATATACGATAAATCAGTGGGGCACTCCTTGTTCCCTACCATATCGTAGTATACACATTTACATGCCTCGTTTATAGTGAGACCCGCTTAGGGGCATGAAAAGAATAAGAGTCACTTTAGATCCGAGAGACGTAGTACTTGCACAAGAGAGTATGTACGTGCGAGAGGGATAAGCCGTGGAAAGTGGAAACGGTATGGAACCATACGTTTCTTTGTCTTACAGATAGTTGCAGCCCTCTACTAGTAATAACCAAACAATCAACTCATTAACACTAGATAGCAACGGTATAGCTAATACCAGCGCCCAAACTAAAATGTTAGCAAAGGGTATGCCGCACCGGAACTTTGGCGTGCCTATTGATGATGATATTGTCTTGCATTATAAGAAAAATGGCGATTATTAAATATGACAAAATAATTAAATAAAAAGGGTTTTGCATTGTAATCAAAGAGATAAATTGTTGGACACACACACCATTGACGGGGCGTTCTAATATTCAACTAAATTGTCGTCGTTGCGGGCAACCTTAAATTTCTAAAGTATTCCACCGCGGGGTAATCATTCCGACAACATTATAAAATACAATCAGATTGTACAAAAATAAACAATGTTAAGAAAAAAAATGTTACAGAAAAGCTAGAACAGGACATACAAAAATTAATCATATACCTGACTACCAAAGACTAATTATGAGTTCACTATGCTAGGCAGCTAGCACATATACTCAGTGTAGAGTAGTATTGAAACGCGGCGTACAGTCGCTACAATAGCTAGCTATATATTTCCTTCCATTAGATATCAACTGCTCATTACGTCAAATCCATTACAAATAGCTAGTGCATGCATGGCGCATGGCCAACTGGCCATAGCTAGCCTGCAGGCTTACTGGCCAAATTATACGAGGCATGAATAGCTGAAGGCTGCATGTATTAGGTCAGCATGATTAAGATGAGGATGCGTTTGCATGGCTGCGCCGCAGGGTAGGGCATACCATGTAGGTCCGCCACTGGCTAATACTCCCTCCGTTTCTAAATATAAGATGTTTTATCTTTTTTCATATTCAAATGTATCTAGACATATTTTTAGTGTGTTTATGTTTAGCCATTTCCGTTCGTATCTAGATTATATTTAAAATACATAAACATTTTATATTTAGGTATGGAGGGAGTAACTCGTTGTAGTGCTAAATAGAAACCGACGTGAGTTAATACTGTGTCAACCAACAAATAAACCATTTAATCACATTTAAACTTAATTGTGAAGATGATTTTATTTCCTGGTTTAGCAATTTAAATATCATTTTTCATTTGATAAAGCCAAACCACGTGCCATGCCACAAGTGACAACAAAACCCAAGAGCGAGTGAAATGTGTATGTGGTACAAGGCTATGTGTGTGTAGTATTTTAGAACTCAATCTAAGCGTCATCTTACTCCATCTCTAATGCCTTAGCAATGTTTGACTATACCACTTGCGATACTTCGGTATTTCTGAAAATTAGTGTGAGTAACATGCACATATGAGCCGGACACGTATGGGCTGAAATGAAATACGCTAGAAAATAAATTTATCCAAAGCACAAGGAAAATATAACCTCAATTCTAACACCAACTATTATGGACCTTGGTAGTTATCACCTACGGTTTTCAGTAGAATGGTCATTGATGCGCCATAATATATGAGACATCCTATAGTAGTAGTGTCTATTGGACACTGAATTAACGTGTGTAATCTTATTTTGTGTCACCCACAACAAATTTAAATATTGGAGTATATTTTAATTCCAAATATAACTTCTATGTATATATTAAATCTAACAAGGATACATGCCTAAGTTAGTCATCCCGTATGTGCATTCTAATAGAAAGTTGTCCTTATACAGAGAGCACATGCAATGGGTGTAGAATCTGTCACCTTAGCGTAATCAAAAATTTCAAATATTCGATTTTCTTTTAAACAGTTAATCCAATTAGCGATCCATCTTCATCTTTGAGTTCGTATCGACAGGGGTACAGAATTTGATTACATGTTTGTAGGTTTTGATGATTTTCTTGTCGCTCCAGTTGTAACTTTTATATACCTTGGTTGCCAAATTAACAACGAACAACACTAGAAAGTAATACATAGCCCAAAGATAATTTTGTATATGTTTTTTGATGCATTTCAATGTTATGCAGAGGTAAAGAGTGAGTATTTGTAATGTTTCGAATAACTGATAGATGATATCATTCCACTTAAACTAGTATCATGCAGACTTGCGTTGGTATAAAATAACGTACCGTAACCTGGAAACAAAATTATTATTATTTGTCAACAAAGTAGGTGTAATCAAGCAACTAAGTGATACTGTAACAATTTGAGAATTGCCGACAATTTTTCTATCGAAACATGTCAACATGAGATTTAGTTCTAAGATTTTTTTTTTCAAAACTGAACGTCGATCAAAATAGCAGTTCAAGAGATAAGAGTTTTAGAAGTTTAAGCATGAAGAGAATCTTGCTATAGTGACATCGCTTATGTCATCGCATGCATGCAAGCATGGTAGAGAGAGGGAGTAAGGAGCATATGTTTCACTTGCATACATGCATGTAGGTGCAAGGGAGAGTAAAATGGCGCCAGACGGTAGCCCATGCATGCGGAGTTGCTCTGTAGTAAGTACGATCTATTTATAAATAGATAGGCAAATTGCAAACTACAAGTATCACACGCTCCACTTGGTCTTACATAGTTACTTGTTTACGAGGCATTACTTTCACCACGTTTTACGTCCCATGCAAACTCAACATCTATAAATTAAGAAACGAACTCCCCTTCCACCTAAACAATCCCGGAATTCATTAACGATAGTACGTGAATTAATGTCGAGCATGTGGAAAGGTTGCAGAGCAATGAGTCATTGTCCTTTTGAAGTGAATCTAATTATAAAAGGCAAAGCTTCTGCCTTCGTTTAAAAAAAAAAGTGAATCTAATTGAGGTCATGTATTTCGAGGGCTATATGTATATGGACAGTGGAGAGGCACTAAGGAATCAAATAGCACTTGAGACTAATTAGGCCGAGAGACAAAGCGATACTTGATTCAAGCCAATGCAATAGGAGCACAGCAATTCATGCTAGAGCTAATTAATCAATCTTATTGAGCATAGGCATGAGAGACATCTGAAACTCAGTATTGATGTATGTTTTGGAGCACATGCCACCCTGTGTACTCTCGCCTCCTACCTTGGATTTGTGACCCCCGAATTTTTGGCTTCTTGCGCCAGCTTTGGCTGTAGATACGAGACAAAGGTTGTGCGATTGCGGTGCCTCGAGAACTGGTATATGGGGTTACAAACTCATCAGGGCTGCTGTTGCCGAAGAACCATCAACATGAAAGGAAAGGTTATTGGGTGCATATGAATCCTCCAATACATTCAACATATGGCATATTTTTTTTAGAGAATATTTTCTGCATGATTGTTATCCCGTGGATAACAATCATGCAGAAAATATTCTCTAAAAAATATTCTCTACCATATGAATCCTCCCGTGGGATAACAATCATGCAGAAAATATTTTGTGGTTTTCTGTGGCTTGACAAGGAAATTTAGTAGCTTTCAATGTGTTTTTTTCTTTTTGCTAATGAGCTTCCAGTTATCTTTGGTACATCGAGAATCCATTTTGGCTGCTCACGTCACTTGTGCACCCAGCCACTCAGAGTGCTGCCAGGCAACGAAGTTTCTGACTGAACATGCACCTGAATCTCATAAGTGGTGTAGCTATGGTTGATGAAGATGGACACAACACTACTACAGAAAACGTTAACAGTGGCGCACGAATTTTGAATTCTGTGGCGCACCCGGCGCGTACGGCCGGTGCGCCACAGAATCGTCGCCACAAAAAAAAAAAATTCTGTGGCGCACCCGCACCGTGCGCCACAGAAATTTTCAGATTTTTGTGGCGCACTAAAGCACCATGCGCCACAGAATGTCTTCATCGGTTTTAAAAAAAAAAAGCTGCCCACCGCAGTACAGCAGTACCGCAGCGGCGCAGCCCCACCATGGCCTCGACACCGTCGCCGGCGAGAGGAACCGCCACCGGGTCGCCGAGCTGGTCCTCCTGCACGCGCCGCCGCCGGGAGGTCGGGCCCTCCTATTCTGCGCGCGGTGGACAAGGCCACGGACAGGATCTTGCGCTGCGGCTGCTGCTTGCTGCCGTGGTGGGGACGTGCTTGTGTACACGGGCAGCGGCGGCGGGCGGCCGCGGAACGGCGGGGAGCTCCGCGACGACCAGGCCTTCGAGCGCGGCAACCTCGCGCTCGCCTACAGCCAGGTTGCAGACCGGGACGCCGACCTTCTCCTTTCCCCTGGACATGTCGAGCGTGAGGTAGCCGAGGCTGGGGCGGACGTTGGAGTCGAGCGCGGCGGTGATCTCCCTCGCGACGCGGAAGGCGCTGCTGCCGAGCGGGTCCTGGCCGGGGATGCGCACGAGGTTGAACCGGCAGACGTCGCGCCCGGACACGCCCGGCTCGTGCGACGAAGACTCGACCTTGTACAGCCCGTCGTAGACGTAGACCTTGCCGCTGGGGCTGGCGTCGCAGTCGTGGCACCGGATCACGCGCACCTCGACGCCGAACTTCTGGCTGTAGGCGAGCGCGAGGTTGCCGCGCTCGAAGGCCTGGTCGTCGCGGAGCTCCCCGCCTCCCCGACCCTGCGCCGCGCGCGCGGCCCGGGTCTCGTCCCCGACCGCCAGGGGCCGGAAGCGCCACCGCGGCACGGACGCCGCGGAGATGGTGCGCGTCAAGGCCACCGCGGACGACGCCGACCTCCTCCTGTCCGCACCGTCTCCCACCGCGGATTCGTTCGGCGACTCGTGAGGGCGGAGGATTTGGAGATGGGAGGGAGGAGGATTTTGGGGAGGAGAGAAGGGGATCGTGAGGGAGAGAGACTCGTGCGTGCGTGGTGCTGTGCTGTGTGAGTGTGGTGTTTTCTTTTTTGAACTACGTGGTGGGGCCGGGTTTGACTTGGGGGTTTGGATCTGGCCAGATCTGGATATTCTGTGGCGCATGCAACCATGTGCGCCACAGAATTGCGCAATTCTGTGGCGCACGTAGGTTGGTGCGCCACAGAATATGACATTTCTGTGGCGCACGGGGGATGGTGCGCCACAGAAAGTCATATTCTGTGGCGCACCAATCCTGATGCGCCACAAAAAATAATTCTGTGGCGCACCAATTAAGGGTGCGCCACAGAATGTCAACCTACCTATAACCCTTTTCCTAGTAGTGCAAGAGACAATGTATGATCCTTCCAGGGCTGATGCACACTTGCAATTTGGCATTAGGTTATGCTTCAAAGATGTTTATGAGTTCAGAATAGCTCTTAGGAACCATCATATTGCTCAGCTAAGGGACTTTGGATATCACAGGAACAACAAGGACTAAATTATTGTGCAATGCAGTGAGGGGAAGGACAAGTGTCCCTTTTATTTGACTGCCTCAAAGGTTGCTCATGAGAAAACTCTCACCATTAGGAAAATCAAAGCCTTGCACACTTGTGTATCCAGTGGAGGGAAAACAAAGGTTAGCATAGATTGTCTGGAAAGCCAATCTGAGCAAGCTGTCAGAATAGATCCAAATACTTGTGTTGACACATTGATTGCCAATACGAATAGAAAGTTTGGAGTGGAAGTGCCTAGGAGCAAGGCTTACAGAGCAAGGAAGAAGGCATTTCAAACTGTTATTGGTGATCAGTACAAACAGTAAAGAAGGTTGCGAGACTATTTGCAAGCTATTCTTGACACAAACTCAGGCAGTAGATGCATAGTTACAACAAAACATCTGGTGGAGCATCCAAGTAAAAATCCTAGATTCCATGGTTTATTCATTTGTCTAAATGCTTCAAAAGAAGGATTCCTTAATGGCTGCAGGCCATTCATAGGTGAGTTCTTTGTCTGTTCGGAACGGTTGCAATTATTTCCTAGGTGAGTTTTTTAATTTGTTGTGTACTGACTTTGATTGTCTATTAATTTAGGGCTAGATGGATGTTTCATCAATTGACAACTGGACAACAAATATTAGCTGCAACTGGGAGAGATGGGAACAACAATATCTTTCCCGTTGCATTTGGTGTAGTGGACAGGGAAGATACTGTTAGTTGGCTGTGTTTTTTAACCCAGCTTAAGTATTGCATTGGAGAGTCAGGAAAATTTGTCAACTACACAATTATTTCTGACAGCAGAACATTAGCACCAACTTATGTACTAACATACTTGTCTAGATTCTAGGCCATGTGTTTCCCATTGAATATTCAGTTTCCTTGTACATCTGCAAGGTTTAGTGAAAGCAGTTGGCCATGTGTTTCCTAACTCTCCTACTAGATACTGCTTGAGGCATATATATGCAAATTTCTAGAGAGCAGGGTTTCAAGGGGAAGAGCTGAAGAAGGATATGTTTGCAGCAAGCTATTCATTTACTAAGAGTGGGTTCGAAAAAGCAACAGAAAGTCTGAAAAAGGATTGTGCGTTAGCTTACACTTGGCTAATGCAGATTCTGTTGAAACATGGTGTAGGCATGCATTTGACACAAATTGTAAGACTGATCTTGTTGTCAACAACCTTAGTGAAGTGTTCAACAAGATGATACTGGATGTGAGGAACAAGCCAATCCATACAATGATTGATGGCATAAAAGACAAGCTTATGGTCAAATATTCAGCAACAAGAGCCAAAGCAGAAACTACAAGATGGGAGATCACACCATTGTACTCTGAGAAATTAGAAGAAGCAAAAAAAACATGCCAGGCAGTGCAAAGCTAAGAATGCTGACATAGGGCTGTGGCAAGTTGGTACTAAAGGTCCAGGAGTACATGCAGTTGACCTGAGAGCTAGAACTTCTGGTTGCAGAGTTTGGGATCTCACTGAAATTCCTTGCAATCATGCTATTTCTGTGATAACAAAAATACAGCAGTACCCAGAGGATTATGTACATGAGTTCTTCAAAAAGCCAATGTACAAGGAAGCTTTCAAATATGTTGTATACCCCGTCCCTGGTGCTGATGACTGACCAAAAATAGATACACCTGATATAGAGCCATCTCATTTCGTAGTTCATCCAGGTAGGAAACAAACTAAGAGGAGAAAAGGTGCATATGAAGTTCCAGTGCCTATAGACACTTCTAGGATGGCTTCTATCACCTGTGGCAACTGCAAACAATTAGGCCATAGATACACATTCTATGATGAACCATTGAGGACAGAACTGCAAACGAGGAAAGAAAACCACAAGGTCAAGTACACATTTTAACTAAACTTTGATTTTGTATACTGACCTGTGAAGTTACCTTTGAACTAACCTTTGCTGTTGTTTAACAGTCAAAAAGGGGAGCAACACCTACTGTACCTGTACCAGTAGCTACAACAACACCACAACAAGGGCACCAACAACAGCTACATCATCTACCACAGTACCACAAAGGCCACCAGCAGGAGCAACTACATCATCTACTGCACCACCAGGTCCTACTGCACCAGCAGCCCCACAAAGGGCACCAGCAACACCTACTGCACCAGCAGCTCCAACTTCATCTGCAGCGCGGTCTACAGCTCGAGAGCCCACTCTGGTACTACTAGGATGGTGAGTACGAGAACCAGCAAACCCACAGGTAGGATGGAGGGTTACCTGAATGCAGGGAGGACTAGCTCATACAAGAAGGCTCACAAGGAGGCTAAGAAGGATGCTCAGAAGGAGTGAAATTTCTGAATGTGTGAAACTTTTATTTCCATGTCTAAGACTAAGTGATGTTGTTGTTTAAGACATTTGTATGTGTGGATCTTGTGTAAGAGTGTGTATGCACGTGTGGAACATTTGGACATTGTGTGCATGTGTGAAACATTTAAGCCATTGTGTGCATTTCTGGAACATTTGAACATTTGATTCCTCAAATATGGTTGTCGAGACCCCTCGAGGGGCCTCTACAACCATTTCTGACCTTTCCCAGACACTCAAAAATGGTTGTTGAGACCCCTCGAGGGGCCTCGACAACCATTTCGCGCGACATGCCACCTGTGACCTTGGCGGCAGGTCCACGTGTCACCCGGGGAACCTGCCACCACAGTAGTTCTGACAAATCACTCCGGTGGTGGTCCTTTTTGACTTTGCACTCGGGCAAGTGGTCTCTTCCGTCAAAATTTCCTAAACATGACCCGTATCAGAACTCGTAATTTTTTTAAATTCTGACCCGTCGATAACACGAGTTATAAGAGATAATAACAGACAACATGTTCTTCTAGAAGAATTGGAGCGGATTGAAGCATGAAAATCTAGTCCTTGCAACATAAGGGCAACCATCGCGAGGCTACAAATATATAGGAAGCACATGAAGCATAGGCGAGAGAAGTGAGTCAGTAGTTCAAGGGTGAGTGGTAGAGACTGGAGGCGGTTGCAATCATGCCTTCCGCAAAGGAGGAATGCATCCTCCAACTTGATCGAGCTTTGGAACGAGAGGTATCGGGAACAACCATTGTGAGATGAGACACACCACGAGCTCTTGGATGCGAGTCCATGTATAGGCAGGGTGTGACGGCAAACCTCTTTCGTCTGAGTGCATTCCAGTTGGCATTTGGATGCTGCCAGATGGTTCTGTGATATAAGATGCCACAGGGCATAACTGAAGTTGGCCGAGGCCCGATGGTTTATGTTTCGAATTTTTGTTCACCAGATGGGCAACGTAGTCTGATTTATGTTACTAAGCCAGTGGTTCGAGTCATACAACTAGCTAGCAGGCAGGCATGACTGGGAGAATATCGGTGTATGCACTCCCTAATCACTGTCGACCAAAGATAGCACGCAGTTAAGGACGAGCAAGTAAAGATAGCACAACACTGAAATGTTGTCTTTCACAAGGGAAACTTAATCAGATCAGATATTTTTTGAGGCAATTAATTTGGACACTTTAAAATCAAACGATCAAGTGCATAAAGTTCAGACGTAGTTTAATGCCCAGTCACATGATTACTGAACCCCATGGCACATGCATGGAGCTGTAGAGTTGGTATTGATTATTCCGAAGTGTAACTTCCTTTTATATTTATCTCTTGTTTCAGGTACTAGCACACTGCACATACCTCTTGGTGGGTCTCAAAGAAAAATACTTAGTATTGGGTTGTATTTACATTCACTGCAGTTTGGCATGACCTGGAATGGTACCCTTGAAACAATCTCCTTAAGTCTTTTAAACATCGAAGTTCTGAACTTTCGGGACTTGCATTGACCATGTGGTTGCTTTCTCTTAAACAGGAAACTTATTTCATGGGCGTGGTTAACATGTTTATTTTTTGTACCTGAAATATTGATCAAGTCTTTATCCAACAAGTTCCAGGTAATCCGATGGTTATTATTGGCTGCTTTTGCTGTTCATCTGCTTGTAACTAACTTTCAATTTTCTGGAACAGCTTGCATGCTAACAATTCTTTTTGCTTTACTGTATCAAGTTACTTTTGTTGTTTGGAAAAAGTCGTCCACCCTTTATATCTTATGTTAAGAAAGGCATACCTATTTAATGTCCAAACAACAAAGCCAACGTGATGTCTAGGTATCTGCAGTACCGCAACAATATGTGGTTTCAATCCATTATCTAAATGTTTCGTTTGTTTGTTCTCACTTGCACGCATGGATCTTTCAGCATTCTTGCTAGGTGCTTCAGTTTTACATTGTTAGCAAGTAATACTTCCAATTTTTTTCTGCAGGCAAAAAGTGCCCTTGGGCAACTCGTTCACCGTGAGTTAGCGCATCCACTATGTAGTCCATAAGCTTGTCCATAAGGAAAAAATGGCTTTTATGGACTACCTTATATACATAATGACACCTATATATCAATAAGCTTGTCCATGATGAAAAAGCTTGTGGGTTGTCCACAAACTTGTAGGTTGTTCAAAAGGAATAGAATAATGCTACTTTTGTGGCTATGGTGCACAAAGCAGTAAAATGCAATATTTGTAACAAGCTAATGTTACTTTTACCGTTTTCTTTTCTGTTTTTTTTTACATGTGGGTCCTATCTTAAGGTGTGGTTTTACAACATACATTGTGAGGAACTCTATAAGCAACAAGACTGCATATATAGTGGGTCTCATCTTAAGGTGAATTTGGCAACATACATAGTTGATGCCCTTAGGTGCAATTGGTGGTGCTCTGACAATCAGCTGCCTTATCGTACTTTTCTCTTTTGTATATTTGAGATGTTAATAGTCATGATTTTCTGCACAAACTTCACACGTGCAGAAATTATGAGCTGCACACCAGATTAGTCAGCTACTTACCTAGGTGTAAACAAAGTGCTGCTCCTGACATGCCCAATGCATACAGGTGTCAAACCTTGTCGGCTATGTGGTAGGGCCATCGGGCATTAAGGTTTTGATGTCGCGGATGCTCCAGAAGGACGGTGAGTTGCATATTCACATACATCACTTTGAATCAAATTTCTGTGAGTAAAATGTGCATAAACTCTGTAGCTAATACATGTTTCCATGCAGCCCTGCCTGCCCTTGCCGTTATATTTGCCACGTTCAACGTTGGCGTCAAGGTGATTGTCTGCTAATTAAAAAATGTATTAACTTCATAAAAAGAATCTTTTGCTCATTGCTGGTCAATCTGTTCGCAGCTTATATTCCATATACGGGATGCTAGCAAGAGTCACAGATGACGACAAGTATGAAGAACAACTATCCAGTTTTGATTGTCAACTCGGTGGCATTGCAACATGTGATGATAACATGCTTCCACTGTTTTTTCTTCTTGTTGGCTTTGTTTGATACAAGCGAAAACCTCATGTGTCTGTTGGTCCAGGACTCTTTCTCTGTAGGTTAGCACATAATAATTGACATGTTGATGTTTCTCTACATACATTCTCTAAACCTGTCTGGCATGGTGGTACATGTAACATATGCTTGTCACGGCAATTTCATTTTGTTGTTTCAAAGCCTACGACCGGCAACACATTTGTTGTTGTCAGTGTCTCTACATATTGTCATTTTGCTCTAATTCTTCAGAGCCACATGGCACTAATCTAACAACTAGGTTATTCCGTGTCATTTAAATTTCTCATGATATGTAACTCAAGGTGACGTTAGGTGGAAATGGACCCGGACATACGAATGCTACACGGACAAATCATCCTATCTGAAGAAATATACAGTGACTTACTTTTTCACGGTATGCGGCTTGGGAAGCGAATGCAGAAGAAAACTGTAAGTTATTGGCTGGCTATGCTGCTATGCAGTAACTAAAGTTATCAGATTCTGATATCCAGATCCTTTAATATGGTGGCAAAGTTCCAGAGCACGTGCACTTCAAGTCTTGTACTACAACAATACATTAAATACAGATTCAATCACTCAAGATGCTATGGAATTTATCACAATAACTCGAGCCACGGACGGGGCCGGTGATATCAAAACCATCCACACGTACTCATCTACAACTCTCTCTATATGTAGCTCATGCGCACTTGTGCAAGGTAGCACTCTATGTTACTCATGTTAGTTCCCATGAAGAGATTACTGCACCACGCACATAGGTCGAATTGTTTGTTGACAGTGTGTATGAAATCTAGATTTGACTGTACATACGCATTGTTTGCTCGATGCGGAGACTGCGGTTATTTCTTGCGAAAAACTGAATCTGGATATATGAATAGGAGACATCGAGGAATGGCTGAAAACGTCCAGTCGTTGTTTTGCTCTTATCTACAGTCACATAAGCAGCCTGACAGCGGGTGAATGAGCGTATAACTTCCAGTCCTCTATGGTCAGAGCTCCACGGGCATCTGCAACTCCTCATAGATGTGACGGAATAATTTAGGTGCTCAAGGAGCCGTTCACTAATGCTAGCCGAGACCGCAAAATTTAGCAAGACATCCTCTGGTCAGTTGCTTATAGTTGCAGAAGCTGATATTGTCCTGTAGCTGCAACTGTACTACGATAGTGCCATGCCTACCCGAATTCTCCTTGCGACTTCCATGGGGGTCTCACGTAGGCGCTTGTTGTCACCACGCGGGAAACCTAGAAGGAGCGAAATGCAAGGATTTCAGTTAAAGATCTTCAATGCTGTTGTTGCTCTACCAAAAATTAAAGTAGAAGGTTGGAATTGGATGGTAGCATGCAGGTACCAAAAAACTTTCATAGATCTTAAGTTTTTTTTGTTTCTTCTTAAGATGCAATTCTTCATGAGGATGATGCCAGATCGGCTTCATTCCACTCTGCATTTTATACATGCGGATAACATCCCATCAGGTCTAGATATCCTCTATCGTGTTAGGTGTCTTTTCCTTTTCAACTTGATCTTTTATCGGGTGAGGCTACGAGTTCAGAATAGAGTAACTAATAGAAATGACCCAACTCTTGCATTTCTTCTTTGCTATGTGTATATATCTATCTATCTATCTATTATATACTAAAAGCAAAATGAGGTAGTTTTTTGAGACACCACGTTAATCCATATCATCTAAATTAATTTGAACTGTTAGACCTAAAATATGTGGCTAAGATTTAATGAAATAATATTACTTGCGTAACAAAATCCGGTACAAAAAAGGACAACGTTGGCACGTATACAAAGAAAACGAGTCAGCAAAGGTCACGTACAAAAGAGTTATGCATGATTCGACGGCTAAAACAAAATCAGTTTCGATCGGCCTGATAGCACACAAACGATCTAAAGTCGTTCTTTAAATCCACACAGTCTGGATATTTTTCCTAATCAGCCCTGATTGTGTACGCCTCCTCTTCTGTTTTGTACGTGGACCTCTTGCATGCTAATCTAATACGTTGATACGTACAGCAACGGCCAGCCAATTTGAATCGATCAGGTAGCATAGTAATCGTGGTGTCTTTAATATAGCACTATTGACACATTGAATTCCGTATTAATTAAGAGAGTAAAGTTTTTTATTTTCTAAAAAAAGAGCGTAAGATTTTATTTTAAAGTGTAAGTTGTTTCATGCTATCTTTTTGTGCTCACGATGTTGCAGATCTACATAAAGTCAATATTTAGCTATTTACATTGTACATATATATTTAGAAATAGATCGGAAAGAATTCAAAAAAATACCTTAGTTGTCCAAAATATATTGTTTCTTTTTATTTGAAATAGCCTTTTATAGGCACCGCCAATATCTAAAATGAAAATAGTGTTACAACAAATTAGGTGGTTGAACGATTTTTGTTGGGTAACTTATATCTAATATGAAGTGAAAATTTCAGACTACTGGACAAAGTATATGCTTAAAATAATTAAAACTACAGGAGTTGTATGTCTTACAAAAAAATCGATGCATGTCTATTTGAGAGACCATGGTAATCCACATAGACTGTAGATATATATTTAGAAATATATTGGAATGAATTCAAAAAATACCTTAGTTGTCCAGGATTATTTTTTAATAGGCTTTTCTAGGCACCACCAATATCTAAGGCGACAATAGTGCTACAATAAATTAGGTCGTTAAATGATTTTTGTCGGCATAAACTAAAAGCAATATACATATGTCTAATAGAGACATTACTCTTAAGCCACATCATTTAAATTATTTTTGATAATTAGATTTAAAATTGGTGGGTAGGATTTAATATAAAGTTATTGATTGCCTAACCGTGTACTCCGTAGTACCCATTCGATAGGTACACAGTTTCCGTTTAAAACTTGGACTCACGTATAAACGTTGAAATAAATATTTGCATGGATCACACTTGGACTCAAATATGATTGGAAATAAGTATTTGCATGGGTGCTATCCCCTAAAAATAGCCAAGTATGTTTAAAAACAAACGTACTCTAGCTATACCTTATCTCGGTAGAAATAGCAAGTTTGTTCGATAATTTTCCTTTTAAACGTGTTGATCGTACGAATAGCTAAATCCGTGGAATAGCAAGTCTCTTAAGAACCAAACTAGACATAAAAAACTATGTAACCAAATGTGGCCGACACAAGCTCCATGACTATCCATTCTCAATATCAGAAAACATCAAAGACGATTTTCACAGTAATGCAAGAATGATAAGATATATATACAAATTAGTATATTAATTGCAAAACACAATTTTCACAGTATTTGTGGTGCCATCATATTTGCTCTATGTTAAAACAACATACGCTCGACTTGAAAAATAGAATTTAGCTATAAATTTCACTACTTGGAGCTGATTAACATCACATTTTTAGTGGCCATGCAACCATGTTATTTATAATAATATGAATGTTTTACAAAATGCTAAAATTATGACACACTAAAGAACACACCCTCACAATCGAGTCCGGCGATGAAATTGCGCATGGCTTAGAAGGCAAGAGAAATAAAAAATTAGCATGTCCATGATAAGAAATAATAGGTGACGATGATAGTTGTTGAGTGATTGTTCAGAAAAGAAAAAGAGAATAGTTGGGAGAATTTAGAAAATAAAATTTCCAAAAAAGCTAGCTAGGGACAATGGTTTAACAAAAAAAAATGTTGATAGGCAAATCATTGGCAAGGGAAAAAAATTACGGCTACCATAGAGTGCAAGGGAGAATGCTTTCGCAATACATAATATATACCAATAAATGTAGTCGTTTGGATCGGTTGTCAAGCAAAATAGACAACCACAACACGATGAAGCAGGAAGACATGACGTTTTACAAATCAAAGAACTCGATCAATGAAAGGTTGGGTATACCAAGAGCTGTCTAGATTCAACTAAGAGTAATGACTCAAAATATTTTGGTTTTATTCATAGTATTTTGTTTTCCAAAAGATCATTTGAGGGAAGATAGAAGCAAACTATATGTGAAAGGATAGACATTGAAGGGCCTATAGTGGAAGTGACAACTTCTGTAAATTATATAAATCATTAAATATGGTAGACAAACTCAATTTCTAATAAATCTACCCACACAAATGCGCCGGATACCACGCTAATCCACAATCACTCGAATTATTTAGACAATTGAATCTGTAATTAATGGATCAGACTTTAACATGAAAGGACAATAACTACAGTTAATAAAAATCTACACATATAAAATCCGAGTCGAATAAGTACTTGGAATTAAAAGGTAAAGTTTTTACTACAGCTCAAATATACAGATTTTGATTTCCATTAAGTGCAAGAAAACAACTGCATGGATCCATGTATTCATAGGACCAAACATGAATAGTTGGAAATCCCAAGGGATAATATAGAAGTACATGTATGGAAATCTAAAATATCTACTCGCGGAATGATTTAAAATATTTCCCACGCATATGCTAATTTACCTAACATAATATTTTCCAAGCTATACAACTCTGTGATTTATAATTCCATGTTTTCGGAAGCCATTACATTATTGCACAAATAGAATCAACGAGAAAAAGACCATGCCCTCGCATTTGCGAGGGCCAGCTTGCTAGTTATATACTAAAAGCAAAATGAGGGAGTTTTTCGAGACACCACGTTAATCCACATCATCAGAATTATTTTAACTGTTAGATCTGAAATTTACGGTTTAGATTTACCGAGAGATTACGTAACTTTAATGTGGAGTCCCTTTATTTTGAAGTCCATGTCACGTACCGTACAGTACCCTTTAATACAACTTATTTTTCAGGTCAGTCGTGAACTAGCAGGACTCACAACAAAAAAGGACTCAAAAACAAAATCTAGAAAAAAGAATAGCACGTCCAAGCTTTTGATGGATTGGCTCAGCCCCTCACGTGCAAAAGACACCGGCATGTGCTTTATGTATGGATACGTGGTCCACGTAGTTTTTTTATTTCACATTCACAGAACTTTTTAAATTGAACAGCCTTAGAAAACCATTACTCCCTCCGAAGTCCGATCCAATTTAAATGTCAGGAGAATAACTGACCAGGTACAATTCATAGTACAATGCGGCACATATTTTGGATCAGAGCAGGTAGCATAAATATAAATCTCTAATAGCGAGTCAGTACAATTTTTCTTTATTATGTGTGTTTGTTGGCTGGCTAGCTAACTAGACTTTTGTGTGGGAAGGTCTGCTACAGTATAAACTGATCTACATATAAGAAGCTGACACGTGCAATTTTTTTATTTTTTTAGAAAAATGTGCATGGTTGAGCAGACAAAATTCATCACAAGACAACTAGACTTTTAAATTTAGTACAAACATAAAATAGAGATACAAATATTATATAAACTCAGTATACTAGAACACTCCGATGAAAGTTCACTTACACTAGACATGTAAAATCTTCAATAACAAAAAAATACATCCAGGTGAACATATTATAGTCTACAAATTATCGACTTGATCTATAATATATTACAATCACAATAAGATAAAAAATACATATATATTATAATTTCTATAAGAAGTCATCCTCTTTTTATTCGAGATTATATGTATTTGTATGTACCAAAACCAATCTATCAACTAAAAAACATTGCAGACCCGCTGGATATTCTTAGACAAACACAAACATCCGACCAAACCACCGTGTAATTGAAGGATACAATTTAATTAGCCGACATGTTTAATTGTAAGTCCAAGGCTATCGGCAATTTACGGATAGGATTTGGCAAGATTTTACACTCCTGCAAAGAAGGGGTATGGATAGAGTCCATGTTCCGGCAGGCCGCAAACGAAAAAGATTCCATGTTCCATTAAAAAAAAGTGAAATACGAAGATGAATAGGAAATAATGTAGTACCTTTAAAAAAAACAAAGGAAATCGTGGAGTAGCAGAAAAAAAAGTTCGATGTGATATATCAAGGCATTTCACAGAAGAGACATTTGGGCTATAAAAACTGATAAGTATATTCTAACGAATACACTCGAACAACTACAATACTACTTCGTTGTGAGGACCGGAATTACACTTCCAGACCTCCTGTGTAATCATGTCAATCCCAAGATCAATGTTGACAACACAGCGAAATGATACCATTGCAGAACGTACAAAAAGTACAGTTACATAGTTTGAATAGCATTAGCGAAATGTCTTGTGACATTTGTTACAATCAGAAAACTCAGCGGAAATATAAATGCGAAGTGACTCCATCTAGCCACAGGCAGTCGATGTAGTCCACGAGGCCTCACTCTTAAGCATCGTCGTAGTAGTCGTAGTCTTCTTCTTCTTCGTAGTGATCTGAATAATCCACAAAAGCAATGCGATGAGTACATAATAATGTACTCAGCGTGCCCCCTCATGCAAAACCTATAATAGCTACATGTGGCTTCAAAGAAAGGCTATATGGTTCTTTTGCATAAAAGCTAATTTTGTTTGCAATACCATATGTAGTAGTTTTGATAAAACGATTTTAGATGAAAACAGGTTTTGTATTCAGTGTAATGTTTCTCATCATTGTGAGTGTCCACGACACCTCACGTTCTCCATAGAATTCCAGAATAGGGGTAGAGGGAAGTAGCAAAACAGGGTTCCTGTATGTCAAGAAAGATTCATGTGTCGTCCATGACCGTGGACACGGCTATTCGAATAGTTTTACACTCTGCAGAGGTGGTACACTTTCACCACACGTCACAAACTCGCCAAATTGCAACCAGCCGTCGCTAGCATAGCAATAGAGAATTCGTGACAAGGTCTTTTAGCTAGATCCCCCAAAGATGTGACATGCCCACCGGGTATGGCGCCGGAACTGAGAGTACGTCCCCAAACCGGTCCCCCCATCTGTGCCGAAGGTTCTCCCGTAGGCAGACACCCCATCTGCGGTACGGCGACATCGACACCAAAGGCTGACTAACTTACTTGACCCAGCCAGAGCCCATTAGCATGTGGTTGTACGGTGGTCACAATCTTCAAATCCGAGACTTATTAGGCCCTTATGCGGCACGGACGACGGATTGCCCCCTTCAGCTTGTGAAGGGCAGCCAATCGCTCCTTCATCAGTTGATCCAGCAGTCGCCCGCGCCAATGTTTAGATGGTAAGTTTCACCCAGAGTAGAAGGTAGAGTAGAGGAAGCAACAACGGCTTATCAGCCAAGCTCAACGAGCTCATCAAGTTCAGAAAGATGTTTGTGACCCAAGGGTCAACCAATTCCTCCAAAGAGGCAAGATAAAGATATCCTACTGGATATTAAGCATGGCTAAGCATTTCTACTCTACAGGATTACTATATAATTTCTACTCAGGGTATCAAGTATATAAGGCGACAAGCGGATCAGGCTGGTGTGTCAATCGACCCGCCAGTAAATTGAAAATAGCATGCATAATTTTAAAACAATAAATAATGCCCCTTTTAAAAACATAGGATAAAAACATGAGAGGGGGGGCATGCCTTTGTTGATGAATCATCTTCTTCTTCAGTAAGCTGATTATATCCACATTCTTCAATAAGCTGATTATATCCAATTTCTTCAATAAGCTGATCATATCCACGTCCAACCACGTCACTCCCTACTCGTCGTAACGATAGCAAATGGCAACAAAATAAATACCAAAACAATAGTTACCAAATCCAAATGAAATACAAATGAGAATGGAGTAGTAATTGAAGAATAGGATAGGACAACTTGATGGAATTGTGAAAGTGAGTTGTGGCAACTCAGATATGAATCAAATGGCATGGATAGGATGTTAGGATAGATTATCAAGATAAAAAGCTGGGATTAGATATGTGGATAGATTATCAGACTAGAATGTTGTGATAAGATATATGGACTGGTCTTACTATGTCTAACCGTTTCTACAAACCAGACATATATAGGAGTTAATTATAACATAGTTGGTCATACCCGTGTAACCCAGTAAACTCAATAACATCTAAACTATAGAAAAACTAGATAACTAGCAAACATGTAAACAAGACATAGCAATGAACCATGTCATACTAGTTTACAATCATCAAACAATATATGTCATACTAGTAACATAAGCCATAACAAGGATTATTTAGCATGCCATCATAAGCATATAACAACACAAAAACTAAGCTGAACATCGTCATCATATAACAACAACAATTGCAAGCTATAGTTGGGAAACATGCTCTACAAGAATGAACAATATAGCTATACACCACAACACACAAGGTTAACATAAAGGATAAATAATTACTACCATAGCTATACCTCAGCAATCATAATCCCAGAGCTAAACATGATTTACTATATATATCTAAAACATATGAATAATGTCATAGCAATATATCAAACTAGGATATGCTAATTGTAC
This sequence comes from Poa pratensis, assembly GCA_947311845.1. Lineage (NCBI taxonomy): Eukaryota > Viridiplantae > Streptophyta > Magnoliopsida > Poales > Poaceae > Poa > Poa pratensis. Next base: position 26,207,218 of record CAMZMU010000104.1, read on the forward strand.
TTAACAACTCAAATACCTTTCATGACAATCATAAGATTGCATGTGTAAAGTACTAAGGACATTATAGCCTACACAAGAATATCATTACAAGGATATAGCAAACAAAGCATAGTATATACTAAGCAAGGTTATAACATAACACTATATGACTAATCATGAAGGAGATACAAGACTACAGATTTGAGAGATACTATAACATGGTACCAAATAACGATCAAGCATAACAATACCAATGTGAGATAACAAAACATACAAGTATATACAAAGATATGGCACTATCATGCACTCTAACCCGACATACGAACTACCGTAAGCACAGTACGGTGTACTACAACAAGTAACACGCGAATAGGGTAACATACACGTATGAGACACTAGGTACATCTAGAACTAAACAAGCACTAAAAACATAATGTTATCTAGTCAATGGGTAAATCTATGTTAGCATACACACAGACAAAGCATTATATAACATGGAATACAAACTTGATAATAAGTCGAATATCTATGTAGATAACACAAAGGAGCAACCAACGAGACATGTGAAATGTGACTAATAATTAGACACACATACAAGACATTAACACAAATGCTAGGACAAAGATATGTCACTAGAATTGATAGAATTAAACATCGTATGGAACACATGGTACACAAGATATCAATGATATATATTAAGCATGGATAATAAACTATACAAACAACGCATGCACTTGCAATATCACGATAAGATGCCTAGATCATGAATATAACAACTAAGTCTATGCATAGCCAAAGCAAACAGTATGAATCGCGAATGTCATCTACTTATAAAATACTAATTAATTTATCACACAACAGTACTGAACCAGTAATAGAGTACTAAGCAAACTCATAGCTAAACATGCATCAACTAGACAACCAACAGTAACAATTCATATATGAATAAAATACTACACATGGATCAACACATCACACAAATATATTATTACTGGACATCACCATAATCATGCTAGTGATAAATAAAAAGTAACATACGTAATTCTAATTATAATAAAACACCAACTACTATTTAAATATAAGTAACCATCTAAGCATATCACCAGAATAAATACATGCAAATTACAGAGAACTCCTATACATGTGATACATCTAGGCAAAATAAAATCACACACAAAATCAAGCATATAAATCAATACCATATATTAAATCATAACTTTAATTCTACCCAATGTATTTACAATACCAATCCACCAAATGGTTTCTAAGGTTATCTAGATACTTTCACATGTTTAGATTGAAGTGTAAAGATGAACCAGAAAAGGATTTGTATGGCAATGTCACTATTCAACGAATTGGCATCAGTGGAGTATGATATATGATGGTCGGATTGGAGATCCGTTTTATTCTCTATATTAATGGACATGATTTGAACAAAGTGACACGAAAGGATTGCAGTAAGTTGTGCTGAAAAATGACGTTGGCATAACCATGCCGATGTTGGATGGCATGGTTAAGAGTGGACATGGCGAAAGGCACAGATGTTCTGCAGAAGCTTGTCTAGGAAGTAGACTACATGATATGAGATTACGTTGCAATGGAATTGATCAGATTCTCACCATACGCGACGAACTCGTCCAAAGAAGTCGATGAACAGAGCAGATGTAGTTGCACGACTCCTCGGCTGCAATCCACGGTTAAATATTCTGGTCGCCTGGATCGACCCTCCTCCTCCTCCCGGCACTTGTGTCCCAGTAGTTCTGCTTGTGGTGACCGGAGTCGCCGGGAACGTGGACGGCGTCCAACGGTGGTCTGGATCGGAGCTCCACGAGATCAGACCTTGTGGGCGAGCTAGGGCTGGTATGGTGGCACAAGATGGCAGAGATGATAGATGGAAGACGAATGGAGATTTTGTATAGGCCAGGGCATGAGCAGCAGACCGATGCTTGGCTTGCTGGCGTTTTCATGGGTTCGTGCATGAAGAGCAAGCAGTGCGACGTACGCGACAGAAAATGAATGCCGAGTAAATAGAATTGATGCGTTAATGGCGGCAGTTTCTGGCCGAGCTGCCGTTTCTGCCTGGCTGCATAAGTGCGTGCAGGGAGAGGAAACGGCCGGACGTTTGGCCGAGCGAGCACTTGCTCGTCTGGGCTGTCACCTAGAAGAAAAAGAAGTCTGAGTCGCTTGCTTCGGTGGTTGGCAGGAGAAGAAAAGAAAGGCAAGGTAAGAAAGAGAAACTAGAAGGAAGACATGAGAAAGGATCGATCGATGCATGCTGTACAACTTATATGTACTACATGTGCGAGCCAAAAACAATGGTGTGCACGTGCATGTCTATAACTCAACACCCAATGGGATTTTAGAGAGAAGAAAGATATGAGGAATAGCAAGGAAAGGAAATAAATCAACCGATGATGTACTAGTTAAGTACTGGTGTATATGTGCATGGTTACAGCCTAAATAACATACGAGTGATTAGCTGGAGGAGCAAATCCAATTAGGATTTTAGATAGAACGAAATAAGAGATAAAAGAAATAGATTTTCCTTTTTAGGAAAATCTAGAAAATGCTATAAAGCTCTGAAAAATACCAAATGAATTTATGAAAACAAATCAAATTCAAAAGAGGATATTTTAATATGCCGAAGCCAAGAAAATACGATCCAACTTGAAGGGAAAATAAAACAAAAGATTTATCCAAGTTGATGCTAAATTCATTTTAAAGCTTCATGCTTATGAAAAGTTGAGTTAAGTTTTAATTAATTAAAAGAAATTTTCTAGTCCTCATTTTTAGATAAAAGTTTTTGAAAACTCCAAAAATCGGTCTGTTACAATTCTACCCCCTTAAAAGAATCTCGTCCCCGAGATTCGGGCTTACTATTGATTGGGTTTTGGATGGCTGAAGTTTTTCTATGATTGATCTTTCGTTGCTTCAGGTACATGTGTGCTACCCCCCTTAAAGGAACTCCGATTGGGGATTTTCATACAACACCATGATTTTTCACATAATCCTCATGAAATATGATCCTCCGTGTTAACTTCCTTCGGTCTCGTTGAGGTCTTTTCTCTACGGGTCATTGGTCACAAATTGTCATAGGCTGCCACGATTGAAACGAAAAAAATGTTGGCATTGCATCCATCGACTTTTGGGTCTTGAGATCTTTGATGTATAATCACGGCTGAACTCAATCAAGATTGGTATTGACTTCTTTCTCAGACAGGTATTGTCAAAGTCTCCATCATCACCATAGGCGTAGCATACGTTTCTTGTAGTAATGGAAATAGCATTTTCTAATTCTGATTCTGCATTATTGAGGATGTGCGTCAAGGCGCCTTGTTTGGTCTTGGTTTCTTCAACATCTTGAGGCAAATATTGGTTATGGTCCTCTTCACCACCACTCAAACAAGTCAGTCTTCTCTTCAATGTTGAATGTGTCACCATTTTTCTGTTAGGCTTCGTTTGGTAGAACTTAAGTTTTCTCTTCGTGCGTCTCAATCGTCGGTGAATTTACATCTTGAAAGTACGACTAACTCTTGCGCCAGCGAGTTTTTGTTGCTCATGTTTATGTCTTGGAGCTCGTCTGGTAGTGTGTCTGATTCCACCTAAAAGTTCACATGCACACCTCTTCCTTCCTAATCTTTGTGAACCGTGGAAAGGGTCTCCTATGCAGGTAGCACACATTCTTTTCCCTTCATCGGGTGGGTCTTGAGGGCTCATAGCTAAGAGGGAAAGAATAAGACGGGTGAAAGAACCTAGCTTGGGAGGGGTATCCAAGAATAAAACACGAGAATAACCAAAAGATTTTTTTTAAACACGAGAATAAATATAGTTTCTTTGAAATTACATAGGATTTTAGCATGCTGCACATGAAAAGGTGCTCGAGGCAAAAATGTGCAGTCATTGCTCAAGCAAAAATAAAATTTTAAGTCTAAACGATATAAACTATATAGCTACCAAGGATCTATCCAACCTTATCCTATATGGCTGTTTGGTCACAACAAGTCTTGGTCTCGATCTTCGACATTGAAGAATGTAGAGTGCGGTCGACGCTTAATGACTCTTTGAGTTCTTCAGATGACTTCTCTTTTATTGGAACAGACTCCGTTCTTCCATAACAGGATTTTGGTCAGGACTTGTAGACTAACAGAGTTGTTGGGAAAGAAGCATTAAACATGATGTTGAATAAGATAAGTCAAGGAAAAACAATAGTCAAGAAGGAGACTACACGAATTTATAAAAGTAGTATATTTATTTTTAAATAGTTCCTAAGGCTTTCCATTTCTATCTAAGGCCACGTGACTAGGTCGACGTCGGCTCTGATACCACTTCTGTGAGGACCGGAATTACACTTCCAGACCTCCTGTGTAATCATGTCAATCCCAAGATCAATGTTGACAACACAGCGAAATGATACCATTGCAGAACGTACAAAAAGTACAGTTACATAGTTTGAATAGCATTAGCGAAATGTCTTGTGACATTTGTTACAATCAGAAAACTCAGCGGAAATATAAATGCGAAGTGACTCCATCTAGCCACAGGCAGTCGATGTAGTCCACGAGGCCTCACTCTTAAGCATCATCGTAGTAGTCGTAGTCTTCTTCTTCTTCGTAGTGATCTGAATAATCCACAAAAGCAATGCGATGAGTACATAATAATGTACTCAGCGTGCCCCCTCATGCAAAACCTATAATAGCTACATGTGGCTTCAAAGAAAGGCTATATGGTTCTTTTGCATAAAAGCTAATTTTGTTTGCAATACCATATGTAGTAGTTTTGATAAAACGATTTTAGATGAAAACAGGTTTTGTATTCAGTGTAATGTTTCTCATCATTGTGAGTGTCCACGACACCTCACGTTCTCCATAGAATTCCAGAATAGGGGTAGAGGGAAGTAGCAAAACAGGGTTCCTGTATGTCAAGAAAGATTCATGTGTCGTCCATGACCGTGGACACGGCTATTCGAATAGTTTTACACTCTGCAGAGGTGGTACACTTTCACCACACGTCACAAACTCGCCAAATTGCAACCAGCCGTCGCTAGCATAGCAATAGAGAATTCGTGACAAGGTCTTTTAGCTAGATCCCCCAAAGATGTGACATGCCCACCGGGTATGGCGCCGGAACTGAGAGTACGTCCCCAAACCGGTCCCCCCATCTGTGCCGAAGGTTCTCCCGTAGGCAGACACCCCATCTGCGGTACGGCGACATCGACACCAAAGGCTGACTAACTTACTTGACCCAGCCAGAGCCCATTAGCATGTGGTTGTACGGTGGTCACAATCTTCAAATCCGAGACTTATTAGGCCCTTATGCGGCACGGACGACGGATTGCCCCCTTCAGCTTGTGAAGGGCAGCCAATCGCTCCTTCATCAGTTGATCCAGCAGTCGCCCGCGCCAATGTTTAGATGGTAAGTTTCACCCAGAGTAGAAGGTAGAGTAGAGGAAGCAACAACGGCTTATCAGCCAAGCTCAACGAGCTCATCAAGTTCAGAAAGATGTTTGTGACCCAAGGGTCAACCAATTCCTCCAAAGAGGCAAGATAAAGATATCCTACTGGATATTAAGCATGGCTAAGCATTTCTACTCTACAGGATTACTATATAATTTCTACTCAGGGTATCAAGTATATAAGGCGACAAGCGGATCAGGCTGGTGTGTCAATCGACCCGCCAGTAAATTGAAAATAGCATGCATAATTTTAAAACAATAAATAATGCCCCTTTTAAAAACATAGGATAAAAACATGAGAGGGGGGGCATGCCTTTGTTGATGAATCATCTTCTTCTTCAGTAAGCTGATTATATCCACATTCTTCAATAAGCTGATTATATCCAATTTCTTCAATAAGCTGATCATATCCACGTCCAACCACGTCACTCCCTACTCGTCGTAACGATAGCAAATGGCAACAAAATAAATACCAAAACAATAGTTACCAAATCCAAATGAAATACAAATGAGAATGGAGTAGTAATTGAAGAATAGGATAGGACAACTTGATGGAATTGTGAAAGTGAGTTGTGGCAACTCAGATATGAATCAAATGGCATGGATAGGATGTTAGGATAGATTATCAAGATAAAAAGCTGGGATTAGATATGTGGATAGATTATCAGACTAGAATGTTGTGATAAGATATATGGACTGGTCTTACTATGTCTAACCGTTTCTACAAACCAGACATATATAGGAGTTAATTATAACATAGTTGGTCATACCCGTGTAACCCAGTAAACTCAATAACATCTAAACTATAGAAAAACTAGATAACTAGCAAACATGTAAACAAGACATAGCAATGAACCATGTCATACTAGTTTACAATCATCAAACAATATATGTCATACTAGTAACATAAGCCATAACAAGGATTATTTAGCATGCCATCATAAGCATATAACAACACAAAAACTAAGCTGAACATCGTCATCATATAACAACAACAATTGCAAGCTATAGTTGGGAAACATGCTCTACAAGAATGAACAATATAGCTATACACCACAACACACAAGGTTAACATAAAGGATAAATAATTACTACCATAGCTATACCTCAGCAATCATAATCCCAGAGCTAAACATGATTTACTATATATATCTAAAACATATGAATAATGTCATAGCAATATATCAAACTAGGATATGCTAATTGTACTTAACAACTCAAATACCTTTCATGACAATCATAAGATTGCATGTGTAAAGTACTAAGGACATTATAGCCTACACAAGAATATCATTACAAGGATATAGCAAACAAAGCATAGTATATACTAAGCAAGGTTATAACATAACACTATATGACTAATCATGAAGGAGATACAAGACTACAGATTTGAGAGATACTATAACATGGTACCAAATAACGATCAAGCATAACAATACCAATGTGAGATAACAAAACATACAAGTATATACAAAGATATGGCACTATCATGCACTCTAACCCGACATACGAACTACCGTAAGCACAGTACGGTGTACTACAACAAGTAACACGCGAATAGGGTAACATACACGTATGAGACACTAGGTACATCTAGAACTAAACAAGCACTAAAAACATAATGTTATCTAGTCAATGGGTAAATCTATGTTAGCATACACACAGACAAAGCATTATATAACATGGAATACAAACTTGATAATAAGTCGAATATCTATGTAGATAACACAAAGGAGCAACCAACGAGACATGTGAAATGTGACTAATAATTAGACACACATACAAGACATTAACACAAATGCTAGGACAAAGATATGTCACTAGAATTGATAGAATTAAACATCGTATGGAACACATGGTACACAAGATATCAATGATATATATTAAGCATGGATAATAAACTATACAAACAACGCATGCACTTGCAATATCACGATAAGATGCCTAGATCATGAATATAACAACTAAGTCTATGCATAGCCAAAGCAAACAGTATGAATCGCGAATGTCATCTACTTATAAAATACTAATTAATTTATCACACAACAGTACTGAACCAGTAATAGAGTACTAAGCAAACTCATAGCTAAACATGCATCAACTAGACAACCAACAGTAACAATTCATATATGAATAAAATACTACACATGGATCAACACATCACACAAATATATTATTACTGGACATCACCATAATCATGCTAGTGATAAATAAAAAGTAACATACGTAATTCTAATTATAATAAAACACCAACTACTATTTAAATATAAGTAACCATCTAAGCATATCACCAGAATAAATACATGCAAATTACAGAGAACTCCTATACATGTGATACATCTAGGCAAAATAAAATCACACACAAAATCAAGCATATAAATCAATACCATATATTAAATCATAACTTTAATTCTACCCAATGTATTTACAATACCAATCCACCAAATGGTTTCTAAGGTTATCTAGATACTTTCACATGTTTAGATTGAAGTGTAAAGATGAACCAGAAAAGGATTTGTATGGCAATGTCACTATTCAACGAATTGGCATCAGTGGAGTATGATATATGATGGTCGGATTGGAGATCCGTTTTATTCTCTATATTAATGGACATGATTTGAACAAAGTGACACGAAAGGATTGCAGTAAGTTGTGCTGAAAAATGACGTTGGCATAACCATGCCGATGTTGGATGGCATGGTTAAGAGTGGACATGGCGAAAGGCACAGATGTTCTGCAGAAGCTTGTCTAGGAAGTAGACTACATGATATGAGATTACGTTGCAATGGAATTGATCAGATTCTCACCATACGCGACGAACTCGTCCAAAGAAGTCGATGAACAGAGCAGATGTAGTTGCACGACTCCTCGGCTGCAATCCACGGTTAAATATTCTGGTCGCCTGGATCGACCCTCCTCCTCCTCCCGGCACTTGTGTCCCAGTAGTTCTGCTTGTGGTGACCGGAGTCGCCGGGAACGTGGACGGCGTCCAACGGTGGTCTGGATCGGAGCTCCACGAGATCAGACCTTGTGGGCGAGCTAGGGCTGGTATGGTGGCACAAGATGGCAGAGATGATAGATGGAAGACGAATGGAGATTTTGTATAGGCCAGGGCATGAGCAGCAGACCGATGCTTGGCTTGCTGGCGTTTTCATGGGTTCGTGCATGAAGAGCAAGCAGTGCGACGTACGCGACAGAAAATGAATGCCGAGTAAATAGAATTGATGCGTTAATGGCGGCAGTTTCTGGCCGAGCTGCCGTTTCTGCCTGGCTGCATAAGTGCGTGCAGGGAGAGGAAACGGCCGGACGTTTGGCCGAGCGAGCACTTGCTCGTCTGGGCTGTCACCTAGAAGAAAAAGAAGTCTGAGTCGCTTGCTTCGGTGGTTGGCAGGAGAAGAAAAGAAAGGCAAGGTAAGAAAGAGAAACTAGAAGGAAGACATGAGAAAGGATCGATCGATGCATGCTGTACAACTTATATGTACTACATGTGCGAGCCAAAAACAATGGTGTGCACGTGCATGTCTATAACTCAACACCCAATGGGATTTTAGAGAGAAGAAAGATATGAGGAATAGCAAGGAAAGGAAATAAATCAACCGATGATGTACTAGTTAAGTACTGGTGTATATGTGCATGGTTACAGCCTAAATAACATACGAGTGATTAGCTGGAGGAGCAAATCCAATTAGGATTTTAGATAGAACGAAATAAGAGATAAAAGAAATAGATTTTCCTTTTTAGGAAAATCTAGAAAATGCTATAAAGCTCTGAAAAATACCAAATGAATTTATGAAAACAAATCAAATTCAAAAGAGGATATTTTAATATGCCGAAGCCAAGAAAATACGATCCAACTTGAAGGGAAAATAAAACAAAAGATTTATCCAAGTTGATGCTAAATTCATTTTAAAGCTTCATGCTTATGAAAAGTTGAGTTAAGTTTTAATTAATTAAAAGAAATTTTCTAGTCCTCATTTTTAGATAAAAGTTTTTGAAAACTCCAAAAATCGGTCTGTTACATTCGTGCACAAAAAAATGTATATGTATAAATATTTGGAAGATAATTTATTTATCTTTCTCATGTTTGGACATGTTGTTCTTTAGAGAGAGAGAGAGAGAGAGATTGAATTTCAATATTAATATACATATTTTCTTTACAAGTACCAACGTTATTCAGAAAGGAAAATTATGACTATACGATGATCATTTATTCTTACATTAAACATTGTTGCATGATAAGAAATTCTTTAGCATCCCTACACTCCCTTCAAATAATTTGAAAAATAAAGGCAAACTGCGCTATGCATACCAAGGTGAATATGTAGTTGTTCCAAACATAGGACACAATCTTATTTTCCTTAGAAAATAGCTTGAAATTGCCATATTGATCTAAAGAATATTCATAAATATTTAGCACAAGACATGCACGGAGGTTAAAGTTATCATACCATGATTTCCATAATTCTGGAGCTGCACATTCATTTAGTTCTCTAGCAACATTATCAATAATTTAAATGTTACATAGTAGTTGAAGTATATGCAAAGATTCCATTTCTCGCAGTTGAGACCATAATTCAAACAGCCAAAAAATGGATTGTGGAAACTAGACCCATGGTAGGAGCAATGTTTAAACCAATAGCGAAAGTTTAAGCTATGTACGATCAAAATGGGTGGTGAAAACATTATACATATTCCATACGACTAGAGTAAACGAGCGGGAAACATGTGGACGAGCTAAATGAAAAATCACATTATTTGTTTTTCCTAGCAATAATGTTTTGTGTTTTTTATGACATATTCCGCACGAGAGAATATGTTCACCCGTTATGTATACATCAAGGAAAAGGAAATCCAAGTCCGCACACAACCAATTAATTAAAAAAGAAAAGAAGGACAACCATGTCCATTCCTAGAGAGCATCAGCATGAATCGATGATCATCAACAAAAAAAACCTCCATTGACAACGTCTAAGTAACACAATAGTCCTTCAAAGAAACATTTCCTGACATGAACCGCAAACATGCCCTATGTTATTGCATCCAAGAACTGAAGGGCATATCAAGAAATTCCACTCATGTGTTGCAGATATATAACCGTATTTTGTATACAGGTGTACGATAAAAGTAATTGAAACTATTAACTTAATTCCAAAATACATATAGGCGATTCCCTCGCATTTGCGAGGGCCACTGTGCTAGTGATGTTGATCCTCACCAGCAAAAGCATCGGCACCCTCCTCCCCAATGAGGAAAGCATTGAGTTTGTTGGTGATCTCGCTGATATACTTTTACAAGTCGGGGACAATGACACGTGCAGAAGGAATTCCACAGAAATTCTGGAGCATCTATGTATTCAGTACACCCAGAATGAACAACACCTCAGTACACTCAAGGATACCATGGCGGCTTTGATGCCAAAGGTACCTGCCGAATCTTTTCTTCATTATTTCTGTTATTTCTTTCTATTTTAATAGTTAGATCTAAAATGTATGGCTGAGATTTAACAAGACATAATAGTTACGTAACCGCATAATCCAGGTTGCCACGTTCAGTCTGGACACCCCATATAAGACGTGAATCTCAAAACAAAAAAAAGGAGCAGCCACGTGCTATATCTATTCAGTCAAATACTTAGAGCCTGTGCAATTGGATACGATCTCTAGCGATATTCCAGGAAGACAACGCTGCCAAAAAAAATTAGCTATTTAAAACACCAGCCGTGTATTTGGCAACCACTATACCTTGGCTGGTACTACTACCTTGGTTGGTACGTGATGGCTGCAAGAGGTGGTGAACAAAAAATTAAACTGATCAGTACGTATTTCGTCTCATCTGTTTTATTTAGCCTGCGGTATAAATTAAGTCAGCGAGAAACTTTGTAAACTTTAAACAAGGATATAGCAATAAATATAAACGTTAATAATATGATATTTACATTAATACATTTTATGATTACAATAAAAATTATTTAAATTTTAAAAGTTAATTTCTTTTATTTTTTGATCAAAATTTGCAAAGTTTGATTTGACTATACCCCGAATCGCAGGGTAACTGTGAACGGAGGGGTACAAATTTTCTATGATTGTGTACACATAAATGAAAGAGTAATATCCTTGTCATCACACCAACACACTCACAAAACGCTTGCAAAAATTTGAAGTAGTGGAATTTAAAATTAATAAAGTCACGACATTAGTCACACTACGTGCAATTTTTTATGATTGAGTACACAATTTCGCAGTTCGGAGTCGTGGAGTTATAGTATTAATGAATTCACAACATTAGTTGCACTATCGATGAGAACGTCCCTCGCTCTAAGAAAATTACCGATTTAATAATAAACACATGGCTAAGTCAACACATATTATCGGGAGAATGAGAATGTCCATCCATTGAAGGAACATAAAATGCAAAACTTCAAATTTTATGAGAACACAACATTACTCGGCACACTATCGATGAGAATGTACCTCACACTTTAAAATATTTTGGCTTAATGATACACAAAAGGCTAAGTGGCCACAGATTCCCGATTGATATATGTCATTTAGTATCCAGAGGACATGCCAATAATATTTTTAATCCGAGGATCTGAAAATCATACATTTAATTCTTATGAATTGTTTGAATTGTTTTGATGACATTGCTTGATTTGTATGGTATACATATTTGGACTATTATATGTGTCTTCCTTCATGTAAGAAAATCAACATAAGAGCACCTGTCATTCAAATTGCACAATAAAATTGACAACTTATTAAGAGTATTGCCTATGCTATCAAACTACAGACTCATTTGCATAACATGAAAATGCATGTGACTGGATGTGTAGAACCATCAAACGATTACCAGGTTAAGTTAAGAGTGTGGTAAACTTAGAGGCATAATTCTCTAACTTTGATTATTGATGTATAAACATGTTAACAAATATACCTAAAATAAACGCAATTGCCAAAGTTTTAGCACATCATGTTTCTAAAAATTTACACAGTTTCATTACATTCATGTTTATAAAATGTTGCACATTGTCACATAGAGTGTGTAAATTAGAGGAAGAAAAATCATAATAAGATACTCCCACGATTAAATTTTACCTATGATAGACTGTTATATCTTACTTCAATGATTTTTTTTTCAAATATTACTGACCTCACGTACTAATCTAACGTCGTGTAAGAACTATAGTTAAATTTACATATCTAATTAATATCACTTACATGGTTCATTCAGTATCTGGAATGCTAATCATGTCCCCATAAATTTCAGATTCACAACGCCACAAATGTGTGATAGTTGTAGGACAATTTTGTTCATTGTTAATCATGTCCCCATAATCAGTGGGAAGTAATGTGATATTAATGAAACCATATTTTAATTTTCGAACGCTTTCAACTAATTACAGAAAATGCCCTCGCATTTGCGAGGGCCACTGTGCTAGTTATATAATAAAAGCAAAATAAGGGGTTACTATAGAGACACCAGGTTAATCCACATCACCAGAATTATTTAAACAGTTAGATATATAATTAACGGCTTAGATTTAAAGTAAGATAGACACAAAATATTCACGTACAAAAGCACCTAACACGTTACATTACACGCACGCTACAGCCACGTCTTGATGTAGTGGAGTCGTATATGTCTCATAAGGACCCACCAAAACTTATTAGGGGCCCCCACTCAAATTTGAACATTTCCAAGGGATTCATGCACATTTTTTAAAGAAAAACACTTAAAAAATTTAAGTTCCTTCAAAAATTGCCCCCACTCCAAGGTTTTGCCCCCACTTGCAAAACTTTCTGGGTCCGCCCCTGGGTGACGTCCAATCGACCAACTTCTGGTCTATGTGCTCAACACAATTTTGTTGGCAGCCTGGCTCAATCAGGCCTCGTTTGGTACGCATGGGTTGGCAGAGAATTTGAGTGATTTTCCTCTCGCGGGCCAAAATCCCAAAAAATACCGGGCTGCCCGTTTGGTGCACGGGGTTTGTGTTGGGCCAGCCCGGTCAACCCGCCCCGACCCACACCAACCCACGCGATGTTTTACGCCTCGAGGGCTCACGCGTGGATCGGGCGAATCCTATACATCGCCCGTTAGCGATGCGTTCTCCTCGCGTCGCCTGAAGGATTCCTCACTGGGCCGGGCCCATTTTAGTTCGCGAGCGTAGGAGATACACGTCCGCCGAGTCGCTTTGATTCACCTCGCTAGTTTTTGCCTTTTCCCTTACAGGCACGTACGCACGCTGCTTCCTTTTTATTTTTTCTGTTTTCTGTTTTCGGTTTCTTTTTATTTTCTGTTTTATTATCCTTTTCCTTTTATGTTTTCTTTTTCTATTTTCGTTTTATTTTCTTTTTATTTTTGAACGATTTTCATTTTCGTTTTCTTTTTATGTTTTTCGTTTTCTTTTCCGTTTTCATTTACTTTTTTATTTTTATTTTCGTTCTTTTAATTTCTTTTACTATTTCTTTTCTTTCTCTTTTCACTTTTTATTTTCTGTTTTTGTTTTCCGTTTTCTTTTTCTTTTTTCCTTTTGTTTTTTACCCCCATTTTCTGTTTCCAAAATACATGCAAAAATAGTTACCGTTTACTACCCTTTTCTGTTTAATTTCGAAATCGTACAAAAAAAAAATTTCGTTCAAAATAATTTTCGTTGACTTTTAAAATTGTTCAAAATAATTTTTGTTCAAAATAATTTTCGGTCACTTTTAAAATCGTTTTTCAAAATAATTTTCATTTGCAATATTTTTGTTCACTTTTAAAATTGTTCAAAAATAGTTTTCGTTCCACCTGTTTTTCTGTTCACTTTTAAAATCATTCAAAAATAGTTTCCGTTCACCCCCATTTATGTTAATTTTTCAAAATCGTTCAAATAGTTTTCGTTTACTAGCCTTTTCTGTTCAATTTTAAAATCGTTTCAAAATAATTTCCATATAAAATATTTTTTTCACTTTTAAAATCGTTCAAAATAATTTTCGTTCACTTTTAAAATTGTTCAAAAATAACTTTCGTCCGTAAACATTTTTTCTATTCACTTTTTAAATCTGTTCGATTTTTTTTTGTTCACCTACCTTTTTCTGTTCACTTTTAAAAATTGTTCAAAAATAATTTTCGTTCACTTTTTGAAATCGTCCGAAAATAACTTTCGTCCATAAAAAAAATTTGTTCACTTTTTAAATATGTTTAGAAATAGTTATTGTTCACCGACCTTTTTTTGTTCAATTTTTAAAATCGTTCAAATTAATTTTCGTTCATTTTTAAAATCGTTCAAAAAAGGTACAAATCTATTTATGTTTCACACTTTGTATTTTGCCTACCCCTACCATCTTTAGAAAACGTTCAAATCTATTTCGGTTTCACACTTTTTATTTTCAATTTTTACTTCACCACATTTTTACCCTCGCGCTAGAAATGGTACGGCAGAAGGAAATAGTACAAAAAAATTCGCGCCACGCACCGGCTTCATAAGAAACAGTCAACAAAAAATCTCGCCACGCGCGTGCATATACCTTCGCCCTAGAATAACTGCACGTAGAATAACTGAGAAGAAACAGTCGCTGCAAAGAAACAGTACTATGCAGGTAAATGATTTCGCATGGTCTATGATCTGTGATTCAGTATACAACTTGCTTAGTAATTGTGTGTTGTCCTTTCGTTTATGCCACGATATATTTTTTGTGCTGATCTTGGACACGCGAAAGAAGGAGCTGATCTTGTTGTTGCTTAATTAGGCGATAACTTCATTCATCACGAATATAATCACCAATTTACCATAGTTCTGGAATGCCTCCCCAAATCTTAACCAACTAATGACACAATTCGTTTCAAACATCAACTGATCGAAGGCTCCGCGTCTCATCGTCATGCAAAGGCCAAATCATCACGAAATCCGAGGATTCTCCGATAACTAGGTCAAAGACCCACGGTAGATCACTAGTATAGTACGTCTACCGGACCGCCGCCGTGCTACACCAACACAGCAGCTAGGATCGATCTGCTACTAATCGCTCAATTGAGCTTGATCTATCGCGCGTCTATCATATGGGCCTGCCCACACAGACTTCCTAGTAGGCGACGCTGGCAAGTTCCGTCGCCGTAAGGCGACCTACAGGAGCTCCCTGTGGATCGACCGGGACGAAGCGGCGGCGCAAAGGAGAGCGAGGCGCGCCTCCTCCTTCCTCACGATAGGCGTCGCCGTCGCCGTCTCCTCCCCGTCGACGGGCGCCGCCGCCGCCGCCTCCTCTCCGTCGCCGGGCGCCGCCGACCCCTCCTCCGCTGGCTTTTTCCCGGTACGGCGCCCATCCCCTTCTTTCCCTTCTCCAAAAATCCGAATCTTGGCTCCCAGCTCCGCAGCCGCCGGCCGGTCTCGTTACCGCCGGCGACCCTCTCTCTCTCGAGAGCACAGTTGATTTGTTAGCTAGGTCTAGCAATTTTGCGCAGATAGGGATGAGGCAATCTTCCCGCCGGTTTAGTCCTAGATTTGTTTCTTGCCCGCTGCTCGCGACCACTCCAGCTCTGGTCGCTGTGGGTCTTTGGTCTCCTAGCTTTGGTTTGACACCGGAGCCGACAGTCTTGCCTTCGCCTGCCTCTGTGTGTGTATTCCAGAGCAGGTCATATTTTTAGGCAGAGAGCAGGTCATTTCGATATGATGAAACAATTTTATGCTGCACTCCTTGATCTAAGGGAAATATTGTGGAAAATTAACCATTTTAAATTTCCAACACCAACACGATCTGTACATACACAGCTAGTACTAGATACAGGTTATACAGTACTTTTACTTCACCGTACGTTTCAGCAATTTCGTGTAAAAGATGGATACCAAAGTTCTGAACTTACAATAGAAACTTATTCAGTTCACTGAATTCAGCTGTACATGTCTTAGCTTACACCATCTGAATTATTTTGGAATTATTGTTCTGTCCTCAGCCTAATAACATTTGCTTTTGCTGACCTTCTGATTGTAGGCACCCGCTGTTCCGGTTCTGGTTGGAGTGGACGACCCGCCGCCGTCGTGGAGTCCAGTTTGCATGCCTAATTTCGGTATGGTTACCTTTAGTCTCTGAACTACTTGTTGCTCCTGTAATCTTATAGTTATTGTGTCCTGTTAGCTGCTGTAGTCTTATTGCCTCTTAATTTCTCTACTTAGAATTGCAATGAATTCACCGAGGCTCGATCGAGTTAGGAAGAGAAGAGAAGAAGATGATGATGAGATGATACTCATCATTTTGCCACTATTGCACCAACTCGGTAGTAGAGTACAAACTGAGAAGAAGCTTCTTTTGTCTTTTTTAGCTGTTGCCTTTTTTAGAGGAGGCTGCTAAGATCAAGGCTGCTTCCAAGGCATGGTACAAGGCGATGATGTCAACATCTAAATTATCTTTTTCCTGCTGGGAATTGTTGCATGTTAATTTTGGAACGGTGATTTTCATGTGCTGCTGATGTAAAAATTGTAGTAATTGTGATTTGAACGTTTTGGAGCCATGCACAGGCTCCATTTGGGAATTGCCGAATCTTGATTCTGAAACCATGTTGCTATTGCTACAGTGCCGCTATAAAAAGTTGCATCTTTTTAGAATCTTTGTTGATTTGCTTTAATAGCTGCTTGAAATGCTGATATTTATTTGTATACCAATCCCTGCCTACCAAATGGCAATTTTGAACAAGGGGGTTGTAGGGGATTAGGCTGGAAGAGGTTTTGAGAGGTTTTGAGGGGATTGGGTGAGTGGAGGGGTTTCACCCAATCCCTGTGGGGATTATCCCCACTAATCCCCTCAAAACCTCTAGCACCAAACAAGGCCTAAGTTGGCAATTCCCAGATCGGTTTTCTTGATCATAATCGTAGTGTCGTCCGCACCCTCAGGGATCAGATGCTGGATAACGCCTTGAATGTGACCAGCCGCACTGGCTTTCTGGATGATGGCATCCAGCGCATCAGCAATGAAATCAAAGAGTAGAGGGGAGGTGGCATCGCCCTGACGCACCCCCCTCCTGTTCCTGAAATATGGCCCCACTTCTCCTTTGATGGAAATGGCCGTCTGTCCTCCCGTGACTAGCTGCATGAGTCTGTGGACCATACTAGGTACACAGCCCTTCTTGAGTAGAACTTCTTTTAAGAACTACCACTTCACTCTATCATACGCTTTCTCAAAGTCCAGCTTCAGCATAATTACTTCTTCTCCTCTTACTCTAGTGGCATTTACGGACCATAATTACTTCAGCAACTGGGAGCGACGGCCTTTACGGCCGAACCCTCTCATATTCCAGCCTACTGACCTCATTTGTCCAGCTCATGAGCAGCTCGTGCTTGGCGAGGCGGGGTAGCCCACAGATTCGTGCGGGGCCCTAGAGCAACGTCGCTCTTCTTCTTCATTTGTTTCTTCCTCGTTTCAGACTCAGCAGCGTGATTTCATCTGCTGGCACTTCCAAGCAATCTGTGCACACTGCATCAGATGAGGTGGTTACAGGAGCCGCACTGGTGCCCTGTCCTGCCCTACGCTGTGGGTCTCTTGTCTTCTTCCTCCTTTTGTTTTTTGGCTAGTTCCGCGACTTGTTTAGCTTCCGCCGCAGCCGATAGCGCCGCTTGTGCTAGTTCCTTAGCACGAATGAGAGAGAGAACACGTGCGGGGGAGGCCAACGAAGAATCGATACAAATACCCGAATCTTTGGCAACTTTAAGAAAATGTTCATCATGCAAAGGAGGAAAAGCCAGAAACGGTGTAGGGGAAGGGGAGGTGTACGTGGGACATACCAGGAGCGTCCTTGTTTGCCATCCTACGAACGGCCTTGGCGAGAATTGGTTCCCCATCCAAGCCCTTCCCGCGTCCACCTTGGCGAGAGCTGGAAGAAGGCGTATTTGCTTTGGGGGTCCTGGCTTTCTTGGTCCTGGTCTTCATGGAGGGAACCGGAGATTGATTCTCAGCAGGGTTGTCGACCTCTCCGTCCTGCTTCTTCTTCAGCCTGGCCATTTTAGCTGCAAGCGTTTCAGTGTCAAACTCCCAGTTCTTGGGGCTCACCCAGCCCATCTCTGCCCTATCAGCTGCCTTCAGTTTTGTCACCTTGAAAGGCGACGTGGTGAGGCTAGGAGTATCTTGAGAGTCAGGAGATAGTTGAACTCGTGAGGGAGAGGAGCTGAGTGCAGCCAGACTGCCCGAGGAGAGGTTCGAACCATATTGGTTGAACGCTATAGGCGCCATTTTAGCTTTTGCCGGGGCCGACGCTGGCTTGGTCACCGAGGCATCCTTGTTATTGGGCAAGGGGACACTGCTGCTACCAACTGATGCTTTACCCTGCTGGAACTTCTTCTGTTTTATGAGAGTGAGTTTGACTGACAGCGGGGTCGAGTCCCAAACCTCAATCACCTCTTCCTCTTTGTTTCCTGGGTTGGTAGCCTCTTTGTTTTGCTTGCTCGAAACTTCAGCATTCACTTCCTTGTTCTTGTCTTTTGGACATTTCCAGTGTGGTTCCGATGCACTCTGATCCTCAGTTTCAGCATCCTCTTCTTCCCGGTCATCTTTATCATTGGGGCCAGGGGGAGGCGGTGGTGGGGGAGAGGAGCCCTTCCTCTTAGCCACCTCGAAGGAGATGCGAATCTTGTAGCCTTGCGTGTTGGCAAACAGGAGCATAAAGGGAGAATTTTTTTCTGGCGCAAGGCAATGGAACAGCATCTTGATCGGACCTTCAGTCTTCATGGTCTCTTCATTCACCAGCCTTGGTCTGCCCAACATTTTGGTTCCCTCCGAAAGCATATCAACTTTGCGCAGGTTGAGGGGCACATCAGAGAGGTAAATCCAGGTCTTAGTCAGCACTTGACTAGCCAAAGGATCCACTACCGCATCGGCGAACACGACACTCATCTTGCTGATGGGGAGAGTAAGCCCACCAGCTCTCTCGCACACCGCAGACTCGCTTGAGAGGGAAACATGACAAGGAAGTCTGTGTCACCCACTTGCTTAACACAAAAGTCCCAGTTCTCGTCGACCATTTGCTTCAGCTCCGCGTCAAGCATCATGGGGGAAAGAGTGTTCTCATTAATGATGACCAAGGCTTGGTTGGAGGTCTCCGCGCTCACAGCATCTGGGTCTGCTTCTTGAATTTCTAGGCAGTGGAAACCAACACCATCCAGGGCATACCCATACCACTGAAGGGTTGCCGCTTTAGGGGCCGAGGGGCACATCCCCGTGGTGTGGCCATCTTCCTCACATATGTTGCAGTGGGCTGGAAAAGTGCAAACAGACTGAAAGTGACCGTCTTGGCCGCAATGGAAGCACTTGATGCTCTGTTTCTTGGACGAGGATGCCAGCGCCGCTCCCCCCCGAATGCGAGGAGATCCCCAGCGATGGAAGTGGGGCAGAAGAGGCCGGCGCTGTCATAGGCTCATAGCTTCCTTGGGTTTCTGAGCTGCACGTCTCTTGCGCTGCGTGTACGGGCGTTGGCCACCTCTGGGCTCAACCCCACGGGCGTTGGAGGTGCCCGCCGCGAAGCAGAACTCGCCTTCATGAAAGTCTGGCGCACGGTTACGGTCTGGGAAGGGGTCATCCCGCTGCCACTCTGGCGCACAGTTGCTGTCTTGGTCACGCCAACGGCGGTCGTCTTCCCTTTCCCTCTTCTGGCGGAGCAGGAGCTCGCGGTAGCGGCTCTCGTCATCGCGAGAGTCCTCCGCCGCGCATTTGCCAGCCGCACGGCCGTTGTTATGGTTGCGATCCATGCGCGAGGGCGGGGGGAAGGAGGAGGGGTGAGGACTAGATCTAGATATGGAATGGCGAAGGAAGCACTGGATCTCGAGAGAGGTGGCGGGGAAGCGTAGAGTGGGATCTAGGGTTCGACGTGGCCGCCAGAACCACTTAAGTAGTGGAGAGGGGTGAGTCGAGGGCGAGGCTAGGTTAGCGGGCCACGCTGGCACCGGTCCAGAGGAGTGCACCGTTCGATCGTCCACCCTAACCACGTGGCTTGAATCCAACGCATCGGGAGGACTGATTTGTGGGGGCGAGGTGGTTCGTTGATGGGATTGGGCCTGCTGGGCTTCGAGCCTGCTGGGCCGTCCGGCGTCACCCGAGTAGCCTCACCGCCGGCAACCACTTGCGGACATGGCGCGGGACGAGTCGGCGCCACCACAGGGCTGGGGCGCTTGGGGGAGGAACGGGGCGGCGCGGGGCGAACAACGCCACTCTGGCTAAAGCGTGAACCACGGCCGCCCGACGCAAACGCAGAGCGGCGACGGCGAGCACCCAGATGGCGAGGGAGATGGACCTGGGTCCAGGCGCTCTCCACAAAATCGCCGAGCGAGGGAGGCGGTGGCGTAGATCTGAACGGCGAGGAACTGGGTGACCGCCGCGACTGGCGGGTCGCCTCTCCCTGGTCCTCAGGGAGCTCATCGTCCGACGAGTCTTCGGCCAAGGCCCAGAAGCGCGAGCCACGCCTCTCCGCGCACGCTCGCACTGAGGTGGGCAGAGGAAGAGTGCTGGCGAGGGGAGATCTGGTTGCGGAAGCAGCGTCGCCCTCGGAGTCGCGAGAGAGCGAGAGAGCCATCGCCACTCCAGTTCCCTGTTACTTGAGCCTTAAATACACATATATTGCCAGGTTTCACTGTGTGGAAATTTTAGTATATTGTCGTTGTCATCTGCGGAAAAATATGAATTACCATGTCATGGGACAGAAGACTCCCAAGTCTAAGTTAGATCCTTATGGAAAATGGAAAATAACATATTATGCTTATGGAAACCATGTTAAATCCTTAACTAAAGTCATTGTCACACCATGGCGATTTCTACTTCATTTTTTCTGCTTGATTGCTTTTGCCAACTTTATAGATTATCCCCATCTAATAAAAAATGTATAAACTATTCATTTTACCTATTAGCAATAAAACTTATGATATCTAATATTATAATTTTCCTAAACCTTATAGGAGGTTTATAGAGTAAAACAACCTTTCAGAGCAAGAGTTTCCGCAGCAACGCGCGGGGGTATCATCTAGTGTTGTTAACAGCTGGAGCCATATGATTTAAATAATGCATCCGTCACTGACAACAACAAGCTTAATCGGATTGATTGTGATGGTCAAATGGTGCTGCTTCGTGAGGTGGCCTTTCAACAAACAATGGGCCACGAAAAAAGATGTTTCTTTCTTCCTTTCCTGAACTAGAATAGAAAGATGGTAAAGCTGTATTGATTACTCAAGAACAAGATTACTGTTGGGGAGAGGTGTTTTTTCCTGTACTCCAAGGCTGTTGAGACTCAATACCAAATCCGAATATATATTAAAAAACGATCCGATTGAACAGAGCTATAGAGTGCCGCTCTGGCACTCGGAGGGGTGGGGACCTCGGACCTGCGCAGGGCGCTTGTCGTTTCTCGAATCACGGACACCGGGAGTAGAGGATACCCCCTTTTAAGTTCGGTATGGGGCGCGAAGGAGGCTGAGAATCGTCTCTTGGGCGAGGACTAGATCAAGCTCTCCTCTCCACGATCAAAGCATGCAACCAAAGGGACACAAGGAGCTACCCAGGTTCAGGCCGCCCGGAGGCTAAAAGCCCTACTCCTGCATGTCTGGATTGATGGGTTCTTCATAGTGTGGCTTACAATGGAGGCTTCCGGACAGGGTATCCGGAAGGGTTTTGGCTGGAGGTAGACGAAGGACAGATCTTGACCCGGGGGAGATCACCTTCCCCTCTACCCTTGTAGCCCTAGTCTAGTCTTGCTCTAGTTCGACTTGTTCCTCCCCCTCCTCCGTGCCTTGGTCCTCCTTTTATAGGCTAAGGGGATATCACAGGGTCACGTGAGGGGCACGAGGGGCCTTCGGCGGGAAGGACCCTCCACAACTGGTTTATGGGGAGACGTGGCCTCTTCTCATCCTAGCGTCTCCGTTGGGTTAGGTGGGAGCGTCCACCTTTGGAGGAAGCAGGGTGGACAGTGGCTGATACCACCACGGGCTATGTCTCCGACCCGCGCCACCATCGCCTTGCTTCCCAAGTCTTCTAAGGTCTTCTATCATGAGGTGGAGAGCTTATCCACAGTGGTACGGAGAGGTACCCGAGAGGGAGTCTGGCCTCCTGCCGGGAACTCGGGCTCTCGGAGACTTCCTTGTCTTCCCGCATGGTTCGGGGACCCGGCAGGCCCCCAGGACCGGAGCCCTTTGTCGATGTAAGTCTTGCTTGGTCTCCGTGGGGTTGGACGGTGAACCCGCCAACTTGACTTGGGTTTTGGCCTTGTCCATCTTCATCTTGGGCCCACATGGGGTGGACCCACTTTGGCAGCACTAGGGAAACCCCGTGTTCCACTGCTGCGGTAGTAGCCCCTGGGCATGGTCCCGGCGGCTCTCGCTCCAGCTGCCGGGGCTATGACCTAAAATAAGTCAAAGTGGGTCCCGGGCATCTGGTCTTCTCTGCTTTGCTTTGTTAATCGTCTTGACGGTCTTGGAGCTACTCCACTTGGGGGAGTAACTGCGATGGCCTCCTCGATTCCCAGTAACGGAGAGAACGAGGAGACCCTTGACAAAGGCGCCGCCGAGGCTATAAAAGCGGGGCGCGCCCCTTGCACCTTCACCCATCTTCTTCCTCATCCCAACTCCAGGCCTCCCCACAGGCCGCCAGCGTCAATGGCGAGGGCGAGGAGAGGAGTTGGGCGTCCTCGTTCTTCTTCAGCTGCTGCGAAGAGTGGCCCTTCCAACCGTGGTCGGGCTGCTCCACGAGGTCGTGGGGTTCACGGCCGTGGTGGCCGTGGAGGCCGCGGCTCCGATGCTCCTCCTCCAAGGAGCATGATTCATATTGGCTTCGTGTCGCTCAAATTCATTGTGGATCTGAACCGTAGGCTCCGCAGCCGGCTTCTCATGCCGGATTCCTTGGCGACGACGATGGAGGAAGCCAAACCCACCGGCTTCTGGCTGCAGGTGGACGGCTGCCCCAATGGCCCCTCCTGGGCCTTCGCGGAGTACACCGTGGAAGGCGCCATGCTCCTGGGTCAGGGATGGAAGTCATTCTCCCGTGCCCGCCGCCTGTCCCGGGGGCAGTGCTTGGTGTTCCAGTACGACGGGGATGCGACGCTCTCCGTGAAGGTCTTCGGTGTCGCCGGCGGACACGTGGAGTGCTCCATGGAGAGCAGCAGCGGCAGCTCGAGCTCCTATGACGATGATGACGATGAGGAAAACTCATCCGGCACCAAGGTCGAGGGGAGCTCGTCTTCCTGAGGGCGAGGAGCTTCGAGGCGAATGCCATGGAGATCTCGTTGACCTCCTTGTTGGCGGCTTCGTTGATGTACTTCTGGAAGTAGCGCCTTCCGTTGTGCGGCGGTGCTCCTAGTTCGCCGGGAGCCAACCTTTTTGTTGTAAAAAGATCGTCCCCCTTGTAGTTCTTGTAAGTCAAGAAGAGCTTGTTTCCTCTTTTTCTACTAGTTGCGCTCGTGTGAATGAGAACGAGTTTTTTGCAAAACGCGCTCCCATTATTGTGGCAGCCGTATCGCCTGGGGGTAGGTGGGGGGTGAGAGGCCTATAAAAAGCCCTCAGACTCCAGCCTTCTCGCCACATCTTCTCGTTCCGCTCCACTTCTTCCCTCGCTTGTCCATGAACCGCAGAACAATGTCTGGCGAAGCAGGGATGGCCTCCTCTGACGTGTCGACGGCAGAGTCGGCCTTCCGAGGTGTGGCGGAGGCACCCAGCAGAGCTGGAGCCTGAACCGCCGATGGCGAGGTCGCGTCTCGCTCATCTGTCGCCCAGAACCTCTCCCGTTTGGCGGCCGTCTCTGGTCCAGCTGCCCAGGAGGAAGCAAGGGTCAGGGCAGTAAGGAGGGCGTACCTGTGGTCCATCCTGAGGGAAAGGACCGCCGGAATTCCGGAGCTGTCCTCGGTCGTGGCTGAGCTTGAAGCCATCGAACAGGTCTGTAGCCTGCCCTTCTTTGTTTCTCCGTCTTTTCCTCTGGATGATTTCGACCTTGACCTGGACGGTCTTCCGCAGGCCGAGAGTCAGTCCATAGGCGATCTGGCGGACGGAATCTTCTGCCTTTTTGGTTGTGGAGTGCCTGGGTCGGCAGCCGGGGCTCTAGCCCTTCAAAACGCCTGAAGAAATCTTGCACGCGCGTTCTCCTTTCATCCAGGCGTCCCCGGAAGAAAGGAGTGCACCCGGCAGGCAATAAAACAGAAGACGAGTCCGCGCAGCCAGGAACTCTGAGCTGGCCTTAGTAGCATAGGCTAGATATGTACTCAGGGAGTCGCATAACTGAATGTAGTTCAGAATTGAAATTCAGAATGCAAGTTCAGATGAATGCAACCCGATGGCTCAACTCCCGGGGTCATTTCCCAATCCTTCCTTTGCATTAACGCGCCGTCGAGTTTTTAGAGGAGGTCTCTTAGGTGCCAAGTACTCTGACCTCCTGTACCGGTAGCAGTACCCCTAAGAGCACTATACCTTCCAGGAGTCCACTCCACTCCACAGCCACGGGTAGTAGGCCAGAAGGGAAATCGGACCGTTCGCCGGGGAGGACGCATTACTGATGACGTGAAACACACGTTCGTTGGGAGACCCCAAGAGGAAGGTATGATGTAGTCAGCAGCAAGTTTTCCCTCAGAAAGAAACCAAGGTTATCGAACCAGTAGGAGCAGCAACTCTTCAGAAGGTTGTCAACGGCGCCAGAAAAATAGTGTTGAGGGAGTCTGGACTGTTGACGTGGAATCTGCACACAACACAATCAAACTACTTTGCCCCAACGAAACAGTGAGGTTGTCAATCTCACTGGCTTGCTGAAAACAAAGGATTAAACGTATGGTGTGGAAAATGAGTATTAAATTGCAGAGAATGAAAAAGGAACAGTTTGCAGTTTGTGGTTGTTTAATCAGTGTAAAAGAATGGACCGGGGTCCACAGTTCACTAGTGGTGTCTCTCCATAAAAGATAACTAACATGTTGGGTGAACAAATTACAGCTGGGCAATTGACGAATAGTGAGCGCATGACAATGCATATACATGACATGTTGACTACTATGATATTTAATTGGGCATTACGACATAATACATAGATCGTTATCCAACAGCATCTATGACTAATAATCCACCGCCGGGTTGTCATCCGAGTCCCCTTGGTATTAAGTTGCAAGCAACGGATAATTGCATTAAGTAAAGTGCGTAATGTAAACAAACACATATGTCCGTGGACATAGCATCGTTAGGTTATCCCTAGTGGCAACAGCACATCCACAACCTTAGAACTTTCTGTCACTGTCCCAGGTTAAACGGAGACATGAACCCACTATCTAGCATAAATACTCTCTCTTGGAGTTACAAGCATCTACTTGGCCAAAGCATCTACGAGTAACGGAAAGCATGCAAGATCTTAAATAACATATAAGATAGATTGATAATCAACTTGACATAATATTCAATATTCATCGGATCCCAGCAAACACAACATGTAGCATTACAATAATATGATCTTGATCATGTAGGGCAGCTCACAAGATCTAAACATGATGGCACAAAGTGGAGAGACAACCATCTAGCTACTGCTATGGACCCGTAGTCCAAGGATGAACTACTCACGCATCACTCCGGAGGCAGGCATGGCGATGTAGAAGCCTCCGGTGACGATTCCCCTCTCCGGCAGGGTGCCGGGAAGAGGTTCTGAACCCTCCCGAGCTAGGGTTGACGACGGCGGCGTCTCTGGAACTTTTCGTGGATATTTGCTCAGGTACTTAGGGTTTTCGCGTCGGGGGGAATAAGTAGGCGAAAGGGCGGCGGCTGCGGACCCCCGAGGGGCCCACACCACCCCAGGGCGCGGCAGAGGGGGGCCGCGCCCTGTGGCGTGTGGGGCCCTGGTGGCCCTCCTCTGCTGCTCCTTCGCTCCGTCAGGTGTGTTCTGGAAAAATAGGCACCCCGTGTAGTTTCGTCCAATTCCGAGAATATTTCCAGACTAGCTTTTCTGGAATACAAAAACAGCAGAAAACAGGAACTGGCACTTCGGCATCTTGTTAATAGGTTAGTCCCAAAAAATGTATAAAAGTGATATAAAGTAGATGCAAAACATGTAGCAATTGGTATAAAACAAGCATGGAACATCAAAAATTATAGATACGTTTGAGACGTATCAGCATCCCCAAGCTTAGTTCCTACTCGTCCTCGAGTAGGTAAACGATAAAAACAAGATAATTTTTGAGGTGACATGCTACTATCATAATCTTGATCATATAATATTGCAAGGCACATGTAAATGAATGAAGTGATCCAAGTCAATGGTCTATAATTTGCTATCAAATAGATAATGAGTAAACAATGAATCACACAAGCTAAACGTTTTCATGAATAGTACTTTCGAGACAAGCAAGCATCAAACAGTTTTGCATAAGTGTTAACTCATAAAGCAATAGTTTCTAATAAAAGGTATTTAATCAACACAAAGGAAGAATTTAGTTTCAGCATTTGCTTCAACTTTCAACATATTTATCTCATGGATATTGTCAACACAAAGTAGTATAACAAGTCCAATACATTGCATATAACGCATGTTGTAACAAAGTTGACACTAGTGTTTGCTTGTGGAAGACAGAAAGAATAGGAAAACTGACTCAACATAAAAGTAAAAGAAAGGCCCTTCGCAGAGGGAAGCAGGGATTAAATCATGTGCTAGAGCTTTTAGGTTTTTGAAAGCATATAGAGATTGCATAAAATATTTGATACTCCTCCCAACCTTGCTAACACAAGCCATGGCTAACCGAATCCTCGGGTGCCTTCCATCAATCACATACCATGGAGGAGTATCTATTTTTGAGAGGTGTTTGTTAATTGTCAACGAATGGTAGCGGGTGAGAACAGTATTCTACCTGTCGAACGGACTTTTAAGAGCGGCTCCCATGAAGGACGTTATTTCTACCAGCAAGGCAGATCATCCCTCTTTCTCTTTGGTTTACACACATTCAGGTATTTCACTGTTTGTCATTGCTTACTGATGAATCAGGGCAAAAGTGTGAAGAGAATTAATTGGTTAAAGTTGTAATTAATTGGGACTGGGCACCCCGTTGCCAGCTCTTTTTGCAAGTTATTGGATAAGCGGATGTATATGCCACTAGTCCAGGTGTAAAAGTCCACTCGACAAATAGAATAAAGAATAACCACACTAATTCCTCATGAGCTAGTAAACATTGACACAAAAAGGGAATAATAACATTTTGAATAATTTAAAGGTAGCACATGAAAAATTTACTTGGAGTGGCAAGGAAATACCACATATAGGTAGTTATGGTGGACACAAATGGCATGGATTTTGGCTCAAGGATTTGGATGCACGAGAAGCATTCCCTCTCAGTACAGAGTTTAGGCTAGCAAGGTTATGTAAGCAAACAAGAATATCAACCCGTACACCAAGTTTTATATGACAAACATATTGCAAACGTTATAAGACTTCATACCGTCTTCCTTGTTAACCAAACCCTGTTTT